>JAULBS010139175.1:0-12838 GCA_032355785.1 Symmetromphalus regularis | reverse complement strand
GACAAGAAACATACACTGGTAATTTCAACTGACAGCCACAATACAGATCTGACAAGAAACATACACTGGTAATTTCAACTGACAGCCACAATACAGATCTGACAAGAAACATACACTGGTAATTTCATATGTGTGACTTTCACATTAACAGTCAGATCGATCCCTCTCAGTGGACCTATTTGCAGTTTTGGCTGTTTTCTATTCCAACCAGTGGTCCACAACTGGTTCGTCAAATGCTGTGGTATGTGCTATCCTGTCTGTGGGACGATGCATATAAAAGACCCATTGCTGCTTATTGGAAAGAGTAGATTGTATGGCAGCAGCAGGTTTCCTCAAAATAAATATATCAGAATGACCATTTGATTGACGTCCAATAGCCGATGATAAGATAAAAATCAATATGCTCTAGAAGCATCATTAAATAAAACAAACTCTACTCTCTAAGTGAATGAAGCAGTAAAATCAGACACTCACAATACAGCTCCTGACAAGAAACATACACTGCTTATTTCGTATGTCTGGCTTTCACATTAGCAGGCTTTTGCCAAAATAGTGGAGCTGTTATCTGCATTTTTACTACTTCGTTATGAAGGGAACCTGTGTAAATAGTTTTGCAGTTATCTGCATTTTAACTACTACGTTATGAAGGGAACCTGTGTAAATAGTTTTGCAGTTATCTGTATTTTAACTACTACGTTAGGATGGAAGCCTGTGTAAATAGTTTGGCAGTTATCTGCATTTTAACTACTAATACTATGTTAGGACGGAAGCCTGTGTAAATAGATTTGCTATTGCAGTGTGTTCCGTGTCTTACTTGCAAGTGCATTAAAGAATGTGTTGCAGGTTTTCCGTTTTTTGAATATTGTTAATGGGTGTTAATCTAGATTTAATACTGGTTTATGAAAAAGCAAAAACCCATAGAAAAAATTATAAAAAACCAACAACTGGTCGAAACAAACCATACAAACAATTGTGTCCTGTTTACTAAATAAAATTAATATGAGTTAAATTGGAATCTACGTTTAATACTGGTTTATTAAATACAGAAAACCCATAGAAACCCATCGTCTGGTTTATGAAATACAGAAAACCCATAGAAACCCATCGTCTGGTTTATGAAATAAATGACTATTGATTACATGCGTACTTACTTGTTTGGTTGAGTATGTATGTACCATTATAGTCTGGTATTAACCTAGAATTATGAAAACCACATTTGATCAATGGTTTAACCCAGATTTAACCAAGATTCCCATTATGTATCAGTAAACAAGTCGTACGAAACTGGCTCTTAAAACCTGTATGTTTTTTTAACAGCTGGTGAGCCAACTAGAAATCCTAATGAAACTGGAGATTCAGATGATGAGAAAGATCCATACGCCAACAACAATGTCTCCGCCGCCCACGTCATTACGCAGCCAGGTATCTTGGCAGGTGAGTGCACTTCTTTCTTCAGGGTTTTTTCACCAGAAAATAATTTGAGGGTACGCAGAATGGGGGTGATGGGTGACTGGGGTACTTCCCTAGAACATTTTTTTTATTTTAGAGTCAAGGAAATGAATTATAGACCACTTTGACGTATGTTAGTTATGATTACTGTTGTATTCTAACAGTCTTAACTGATTATTGATGTTGGCTTTATTGTGTCTGGCTCCTTGAAGAACCTTTAACCAAAATTTGATGGTACATAGTTGTACCTTCAGAAAATTTAAGGGTACAGAATTTTACCCATTTTACCATCTAGTGGAAACTCAGGTTCCCGTGGTCATTAAAAACCAGGACATTTTTTTAATTTGCCGTTTACTTTTCAAGGGATTTGAAAAGATTTGAAATTTTGTTTAAAACTGAAAAGGTTTTGAAATTTGCAAGATACTTTTCAAGGGCTTTGAAAAGTTTAGAAATTTTGTTTAAAACTGAAAAGGTTTTGAAATTTTCAATATACTTTTCAAGGGCTTTGAAAAGTTTAGAAATTTTGTTTAAAACAGAAAAGACATGGAAAAGTTTTGAAATTTCCACATCGGCTGAGATTTATTTGATAATGTTTATCATAGTGTTAGTGATAATTTTTTTTGTGATGCACTATGTTCCTGAAAACCATGTTTTTGACCATTGAATTTTTATTTTATTTTTTTTTCTCCCTAAAGAACATACATGTCTGTCTTTTTATGCCGATAGAAAATTCAGTTTTATCCAGATTTCAATTTTAGCTCATTACAGTGTTATACATTTGTTAATTTTTACAGATTTCTGTAAAGGTCTTTAATTTTTTTGAAAAGTAATGGAAAGGTTTGATATTTGATTCTTGGAAGTCTGAAGGAACCCTTTTTCTTTATTGAAACAAAACAAATTCTTTTTCTTCATTGAAACAAAATAAATTGAATGTCATGAAAACTGAATTATTTTTAATTTTTATTTGTCTTATTATTTTTTAATGAACACTGATTAATTGATCATCGGCTATTAGATGTCATATATTTGGTTATTTTGACATGTAGTCAAGTGTAAGCGAGCTTCCAGTGCAGCTTGAACCACTGTCAACAGCTTGAGAGTCGTATGTTTAACCACTGGACCTCAATAGATTATTAAAATATATAGATTTTTCACAGATATCGATTAAATTGCATTGTATTTGAAGAAGGTATGACAGTATTGTTATGAGAAAATGTTATCTGAAGCCTCAGTGGACCAGTGATAGAATATTGGACTCTCAGCCTGAAGACCATGGTTCAAAACCCATCAGAGGCTGGCTCGCACTTGACTACATGTCACAATTTCCTAGTGAGTCTAGCTCACACTTGACTACATGTCACAATTTCCTAGTGAGTCTAGCTCACACTTGACCTGTCACAATTTCCTAGTGAGGCTAGCTCGCACTTGACTACATGTCACAATTTCCTAGTGAGGCAAGTTGACACTTGACTACATGTCACAATTTCCTAGTGAGGCTAGCTGACACTTGACTACATGTCACAATTTCCTAGTGAGGCTAGCTCGCACTGGACTACATGTCACAATTTCCTAGTGAGACTAGCTTGCACTTGACTACATGTCACAATTTCCTAGTGAGTCTAGCTCACACTTGACTACATGTCACAATTTCCTAGTGCTGCCATAAAAAAACACAATGTTTTCAATTACATTTTCGATTAACTGATTAGTTGATATTTAAAAAATACTTGTGTCGAACAATTTTGGTCATTGACTTTGTAGCTCAAATGGTAGAATGTCCACCTGTCAGTCATCGGATCAATCTTTCTCTGTGGACCCATCTACAGTTTGTGCTATTTTCCATTCCAACTAGTGGTCCACAACTTGTTTATCAAAGGCTGTGGTATGTGCTGTCTTGTCTGTGGGACATTGCATATAAAAGACCCCTTGTTGCTTAATGGAAAGGGTTGTTTATGCAGTGGCAGCGGGCTTCCTCTAAATATATATGTCAGAATGACCAAGTGATTAACCGATGATAAGATAAAAATTAATGTGCCCTAGAGGCGTCGTTAAATAAAACAAGCTTTACTTTGACATCCAGTAGCCAATGGTAACATTAAAATCAAGGTGCTCTAGAGGTATCATTAAATAAAACAATGTTTACTTTAATTACAAGAATTGTGTGTTTCAGGTATCATTGGTGGTGCTGTGGTTGGATTGCTGTGTGCGATTCTTCTTGTTATGTTCATCGTATATCGAATGAGGAAAAAGGATGAAGGAAGCTATCCCCTAGATGAGCCACATAAAAAGATGCCAGTTTATTCACCAATCAACCGCACAGATAAAGAGTTCTATGCGTGAGAAGAACACCTCAAGAGTTAACATAAACATTTGTTTTAATCAAAATCCACAGGCAACACAAAAACAAAATGGCTGCCGTTTGTCAATCAAAGAAAACAAATGACAATAGCTCATATTATGTGAAACAAAAGTTGACAAAGCTCAAAAGTCTTTTACTACCTAAAACAAAATGACTGTCAATCAAAAAAAACAAAGTGACGATATCTCATTTTATTATGTGAAAAGTTTACAAAGCCCAGTGCTTGGAAACAAAATGGTTGTTAGTGTTTGGTTTTGGGAGTTAATGTTAGAATATCTCTAACTGGTTTTCAAATGTCTTCTATATAGATATAATTTTAACGTGTAACTAATTGGCTAAAATTAGCTAATGGACATAGAAAAAAATCATTGTTTTCCATTAGTGTTCATATTTTAAAGCAGCCAGCATTTTATGTACTTTTATTGTACGACCATTTTGGAAATATTAAAAATACGTACCTCAAAGACCCAATGAATTTAATTTCCAAAATGTTTGTATGGTGCTGCATAACACATTTGATATATTTAATTTTTTTTTTTTTAAGGGAGTTAGCTTTTTTAAAAGATTTAAGTTACTTAAATATGTTTAAAATAGTGCTAGAAAACTTGTCTTAACTCTTGATGTGTGCTGATGTGTATCAATTTAAGTATTCTGTTAAAAAAATTTCCTTGTACAGGGTGGTTAAAAATATTTTGAATACACCAGTTTTTTAAAAATTGTAAATATAGTGTAACTATCTTCAGTTAACACAATATATTTCTATGTCTGCCATAAATACTTGTGTGTTTTACTTACAGATGGTTAAAAATTAACAATTTACTGAACTATATACATGAAGTATAATCTAAATACAAATAGTATAAACTGTGTACTACATATCTGAATTCATTGGGTCTCTATTAGACAACTTTAAAAAACCTATTTACTGAAGTATATGTAATGTACCTGAAGTATAATCTTAATACAAGTAGTATATACTTTGTACTACGTATCTGAATTCATTGGGTTTATTGGACTTTTATTTAAAAAATAATTTTACCTGACATGATCACAGTTTGGAATTTACATAAAGTTTAGCTACAGGACTATGTTGCATATATATATTAGCACAGTTTGGATTTATGTAAAATTTACTTACAAGACTATATTGCATATTTTATATTGGCACAATTTGGAATTTATGTAAAATTTTACTCACAGGACTATATGGTGTATTTTATATTATCATAATGTGAATTACGTGAACACTGTTGTCATGTGACTTGGTGACTCATCACACACGAACATTCCACTCTGCTAGACAGGGTCAGGGTCAGACTGGGTCGTTGTCATAACAACGACCCCTGTTGACCCTTCATTTGTTCTCCATATCTGTTCATCATGTAGTAGCTGTATCCTCACATCCCTCTACCTCTTTCCCCGCCCCCCATCCCGTTACTCCTTCCCCGTTACTCCTTCCCCTCATCCCTGTTTGTTTTTTTGTTAGTCTTTTGTCACACAAGCTTTAATTTACCTCCCACAGATTTATAGTATGTAATATATATTTGTAATCCTTAATCTGCAGCAATAACTTTAATCTTAGAAAAAGAGAAAACATTTGCAGTTACTACAATAAAAAAATAATTCATCAGAGTTGCAGCCCTTGAAATTCTTGATGGCAGTACCCTGGGGCCTGGCCCCCTAAATTTTTAGATTTAAATAACATTTTTAAAAATTATATTTATTATTAATTTTGTTTTATCATTTAAGAATCTGAGGAATTGGCATCATATTATTGGGCTCCCCTAGATGGATTTTTTGGATATGCCATTGTTAACGCTATCATAAAATTGGTTATAGCTTTAAACTGCCATTTCACAAATTTAAAATAGTGCACTATACTAATTTTCTTTAAATTGCCGTCACATCGCGCCAGTAAAAGAATTTGTGCTGTTGCAAAATTGACTGAATTTTAAAGATCGAGTTACTGACGTCTTGTTCTCATAATTCCTTAAAATTGTTGCAGATTGCATTCAATAATTGTACAAAACAATTTATGCAGAAAGTCTGTTTTGTTGAATGCACAATTTGCAACCATCATTCATTTTGTACTTAAAATATTGCTATGGGTACTGTATAACTTTAAGAGTGTTTTTTATCACTATATTCCGCACTTCGAAACATCTTTATCACTATACTCCGTAACGCGAGAAGTGGCACTTCGAAACAACAGAGTGTTCATTTGTAAAATAAATGGCAATTGATAACTTAAATCTTTTTTGCAAGTTCTTTTACATCATAACCTTTCTAATATTATTTAGTTTCTATGGTACCAAAAATGGCAATTGTAAAATATGAAAAATGGCTTTTTAAAAAAATCCATAAAAAAATTTCTTCCTACAAATAACATTCAAAATATTTAATTCAAAATTTGTTGAAAAGGTTTATCTTTAGTTTTATTTCCAAAACCGTTTTCCTTTTTTTTCTCTTCCGATTCCGAGAAGAAAGGTTAAAAATGATGGTGCCATCTGTTGTAATGCGGAGTATAAATTAACGTTTTAATATAATCCTTAGGCTAATTAATGGTTCTATTTTTAGAACATTAACTGTCTTATAATTGTTTGCTGATAACATTAATGAAGATTAAAACATGAATATTAATCTTAACTCTAAAAAAACTGTTTATCATTTGTCAGCAAATAGTTTTGTAAATATTTTTGTGAACAAAATATTGCATTTTCTAATCTTTTAGGGCTATCTCTGCTACTTGGTAAATTCACAAATAGCAAAATTAAAAAAGAAAACATTTTGCAGATATTATTTTTATTGGTAAATTAATTAAATAATAATAGGTAATTTAGTTATGTTGTATAGATAATTTGGCCAACTGTACTTTTGTTCCAGAGCTAGACCCGTCTTATATATTTGAGAACAAATTTAATGTGAAAGTTTTCTATGTTGCTGCTGTTAGTAAATTGCATAAATCAAAATATTACTTTACAAGAATAATACGTGTTGCATCTTATCCCACCGTTTGTTTGGAACTACGAAAATCTAGCTGGCAGGCACTGAAATTGGTCAGGAATGATTACAACGAGATATCACAATGTGGTAAAGTTGAGAATGGCTCTTTGAGACTGCATCGCTAGAGTTAAAAATAGACTGGTATTTTTCTTTATGTTTAATTTTCATATGAGATCATGGTAACCAAATAACACAGCCTGTTCTCTTCATATCTTAGGGGTCGTCTATTTTTTCATCATTTTCACGAGCTTACAAAACATATTTTGGGGGAGGGGGTTAAACGGACATGTATGCTTTTCAAAAAAAAATGATGATAATACTATTTTGAAATTATTGTGAAAATGATGAAAAAATGGATGACTCCGTTAAGAGATTTATTGATAAAATGATGGTAACTGAAGGTTTGAGAAAGATACAATCTTTGGGTTACTTGATCCCTATTTTGTGGTAACCTGTATACAAAATTATGAGTTACAAGATATGCTAATTTCATTGCCTGCTGCCATGTACTTACACTGCCATATGTTTAAATTTATATTTTAAAGCCGTACAAATTACATACAATGTTTTCACACATTTTAACTTTGTTTAGTTCCATAACTACAAAGTCAGAACCAGAAGTTATAAACTAGTCTTAAGATCTAAACCTAAGATTTAAATTTAAGTCTAAAACTTAAGACTTAAACTTAAGATTTAAACTTAGACTTAATCTTAGACAAAGACTTTAACTTAGACATAACCTAAGACTTAACTAAGACTTAATCTTAAACTTAAGACTTAAACATAAGACTTAAACTTAAGACTTAACTTCAGACTTAAGACTAAAATTTAAGACTTAAACCTAAGACATAAACTCTGCCTGTATGGAATTTGTACGCTATTAAAGTCACCCAAATTTGTACATGCCTTAAAACCTGGTTATGTTTTCTAAGCACAACCCCAGATCAAAGTTTTGTTTTTCGTAACCAATAGTTTCATAAAACAGATTGTTTCAAATATGATTTTATTACCACAGTTGTTATGGTAGTAGGAAAGATCTATGTGTACATAGGTTTGGATGATTTTACCAACATAGGTTTTATAATTTTAAAAGTAAAATTTACTGATAGATTTATTACTATGTTGTGTCCCCGTCTTTTGATGAACAATTTGGTCTTCAAGTATCATATCATTTGCTCATCGATTAACATCAGATAGTCTGGAGTGAAATATCAAAATACAGTAGTTTCTGATGGTAAGTCCACTGTTATCAGAACTGGAAATAAATACAGTAGTTTCTGATGGTAAGTCCACTGTTATCAGAACTGGAAATAAATACAGTAATTTCTGATGTTATTTAAGTCCACTGTTATCAGACCTGGAAATACAGTAGTTTCTAATGCTGTTTAAGTCCACTGTTATCAGAATTGGAAATAAATAAGTCCACTGTTATCAGAACTGGAAATAAATACAGTCCACTTTTATCAGAACTGGAAATAAATAGTCCACTGTTATCAGAACTGGAAATAAATAGTCCACTGTTATCAAAACTGGAAATAAATACAGTCCACTGTTATCAGAACTGGAAATATATACAGTCCACTGTTATCAGAACTGGAAAAAATACAATAATTTCTGATGTCCACCGTTATCAGAACTGGAAATATATACAGTAATTTCTGATGTCGTTTAAGTCCACTGTTATCAGAACTGGAAAAAATACAGTAATTTCTGATGTTGTTTAAGTCCACCGTTATCAGAACTGGAAATATATACAGTAATTTCTGATGTCGTTAAGTCCACTGTTTTTAGAACTGGAAAAAATACAGTAATTTCTGATGTTATTTAAGTCCACTGTTACAGTAATGCATTTAAGGTCTCAGTACACAGAAACACTTTGCTGTTGACGTCCACGTTAAAGGCATAGTATCACAGTTTAAACAGATTATTGTCACAAAGTTCAAACCAGTAAGGTATGCTGTTAAAAATGAAACTTGTAGCTTTGAAATTACTGTCATTGTGGGACGTTGTATTATCCACGTATTTGAGTAAATAGTGTAAAACCGAGGTCCATGAGTAGGTACTCCATATTCAGTGACCTCCGAGCCAAAAATAAACTGTAGTGAGACCTAAGACATAAAGTGGTGTTCCAGAGAAAGCAATGAAATGATATTATTTAATGAAATTAAATGGGGTAGATATGAACAAAAGACTGGATGTTTACCTGTGTATTGCCATAGCGATTAATTGTGTACAGGTGTCATATTTGTAGGCCAGTATGGAATCCTATGTGTCCTATATTATTTTGCAATCCACCATTTTAACTTAGATCAGAAATATTTTTTTACAACTGAATTGATTTCATTGGGAAAATGAGTTTTTATATTAGAAACTTGAGGCAGATTCATCCAATGAAATGTTTTAAACTGTCAGTTTAATTTTGCTTTTGTTTGTACAACAAATACATATGAACAAATATTTATTCTTTTGTCTCCTATTTTGGTAGCTGCCTCCAAATTTTGGTAGCCTAACTATACATTAAATTGCTATGCAACAAAATGAATGGTCAAAACAAACTAATTGGTTTTATTTTCTTGCTTGCATATTAAATTATTATTATTAATTTTATTTTATATATATATATATATATATATATATATGTATTTGCTGACCTTGAGCGATTTGACTGGTTCCCACCGTTTCCTTTTTTTTAAATATTGGGTGCAAAACACAGGCTGGCAGTGCATTCATACCAAACACAACCAGGGTTGTGATTATTAACTCTTTAAGAATTTTTCTAACGAAATGAGGATTGCAAAATATCATGGAAGAATTCCGGAGGCTTTTTGTCATGTTTTATGTACATGTTTATTTGTATGTTTTAATGTTACTAATTGTACAAACCATTGATTAGTTTGTGCTAACAGTACCAAAATAGACTGATTTACAAAATATGTTGGTCCAAGTTTGTAAATTTTTGCCTTTTGCTGCCTATTTTTTTCTTGATGTAATTTATGCTGTAAAATAGCCCAGCCATATTTGTAGGCGTTTTATTGTTCAATATACATACAGCACTGACGAAGGAATTTTAGAAAATTTTATTTCTGTACTTGTAGATGTTTGAAATCTGTTGTGAGACGTGTGCTGTATATTAAATGTATGTGATTTCATGCCCAAACTACCTGTCATTGGATTGGGAATATATTTTGTACATAGACAAAACTATACTTGATATGTTTTTAACATGTGTCAGTTACTAATTTCTGCATATTTTCTGTTTTATGTCAGAAACATTTCGGGCCAATTTCTCATGCCTAGGCTATCGACAGATTATGTAATCATCCAGGTTAGCCCTCAGTTAATCCACAGGTTTATTAGCAGATTATGTCAACATACAGGTTAGTCAGGGGCATCAATCTGGGGGGGGGGGGTTGGTGGATGGGGGAATGCCTATATAATTATCCCTCCCGCACTTTGTTTCAAAAAATTGAAATTAAAATCTCAAAATAAATACCTTTTCCAGTATTTCTCTTTATGATATCAATGTAACACTTAGCCATGTGGTCTTAGCACAAATATATAGAAGTACACAGGGTATCTATTATAATTTGAAGGTTTTAGCTGGAAAAGGCATTCCAAAAAGATAGCATTTTCACAAAAAAATTAGGGGTGGGCATGCCTCCTTCCCACCTCAACTAGCATCATCGCCTCCACTTCCAGGAAGCCCCTCCCCCCAGCTTAGTCCCTTCACGATTGTCGCAAACACCTGGTTACAATGACACATGTAGATCATCCAACTCGTGGGAATACGTCACGCTTTTTATCATGTTCTGTAGCCCAGTTAACTCTGGTTTGAGGGTAATATGGTGTTATCTAATTCGGGAATGAGAAATTAGCCCTTTATGTCTAGATCTTCGGGTGAATTTTAATTCATGTTTTAATAAACCTTTCATTGTCATTGCATTATCATCAGCGCGATCCTTGAATTACTCGGTTAAACCTAGTATGTAAAACATATCAAGTTACAACCAAGTAATTCAAAGGTTGAAAAATGTCCACCAAAAAAAAGAAAAATGAAAAAAAAAGTTAAACCGTTAACAAATTTTTATGAGATTTATTTAATTTTTATGTCATTTTAAGTCCAATTAAGGTTTGGTTTAAAAAAAATTTGATCATGCTTAGTGACCTTTAATTAAAAATGCATAGGAAACAGGTCAACATAATTCATTTTAATGCATTGTTTGTCTCTTATTATAATGAGTGTATTTTACCACATTGTTCACTAATGGCTTGTGATAGGTTTCTGTTTATAAACAATATGTCTCAAGTAGAGTTTTAATTTCTTCTGGTTGTGATTGGTTGCCTAACATAATTATTCAGTCACCTGATGCTCACAACAAACCAATCAGATTCTTCGCTGTATTTTCAAATATTAAATCAGGATATTTGAAGAGTCTAGGTTAACATAAAGACAATGGCTACACAGATTCATTGTTAAAAAATACAGAACAAAAGTTTTATAAATTGGCATAGGCCTACTCTCAAATTGTGACTATTTTTGGCTTTCTTTATCAATTAGAAGCAAATAATTGTATCTGATACTAAAAAGTAAAGTTTGTTTTATTTAACGACGTCTCTAGATCACATTGATTTTTATTTTATCACTGGCTATTGGACGTCAATCATATGGTCATTTTTATATTTATTTAGAGGAAACCCGCTGCTGCCCCATAGGCTACTCTCTCCAATAAGCAGCAAGGGGTCTTTTATATGTACTTTCTCACAGCCTTTGATAAATCACTGGTTGGAAAAAAAAATAGCCCAAACTGCATATGGGTCCACTATACATAATGGCTTCAGAAAATGAAATACAACGGAGAATCTGATTGAATGAATGTAGTTTTAAATTACGTGTCTGTGTCTGTATTATTTTGTTCTCCAACATTTTAGCACCATCACATTCTAACACTGAAATCAAGTCATAAAGTTGAAGAAATAAACAGTTTTTTTTCATACAAAATCTTTTAACGTTGTTTCTATAGTATATTAGAACAGCAGTTATAGGCGAGACAAGTAAATCTTCAGTCTTGGTCGCGGGTAGACCAGAGTTCCCGCAGTTGTTAAAAACCGGGGAAATTTGTTTGCAAAATACTTTTCACAGGCCTTGAAATTTTTAGTTAAAACTGAAGTCATGGATAAGTTTTGAAATTTCTACAGCAGTCAAGATTTTTTCGATCATGCTTATCAGAGTGCTAGTAATCACTTCTTGTGATGCATAATATCTCTGAAAACCATGTTTTTCATCCTTGAAAATCTTTTATTTTATCCTCCCTAAATAGTATAAACCCTGTTGTTTTATGCAGATAGAACATTCAGTTTTTCCACATTACAATTTTTGCTCATTGATTTTTATCTTCGGCTATTGAACTTCAGTTATATGGTCATTCAGACATATTTAGAGGAAACCCGCTGCCCCCACATATGATACTCCTTCCGATAAGCAGCAAGGGGTCTTTTTACATGCACTTTCCCACAGACAGGACAGCACATACCATAGCCTTTGATGAACCAGTTTTGAACCATTGGTTGGAATGGAAAATAGCCCAAACTGCGAATGGGTCTACTGAGGATTGATCCAATGACTGACCGCTTCACAGACAGATATGCTACCATTTTACTATTTAATGGTTATGCACATATTTCACACCTGTAGTCCAAAATAGCAAGTATCGAAATCTTTTATTGGAACTTTTAAAAAGGAAAATGTTATAGTAGAAAACATAATAAAAAGTTCTAGAACACTTACATGTAACTGCAGAAATGTATTATTTTTTAAGAGTGGTTGCAATTCTGTGTTTTATTAGGAAAAGAAATTATTGCAGTGGCATAGCATGGGTTGCCTGCACCCGGAGCAAGGCAAGTATATATAAAATTATTGCAGTGGCTTAGTGTGGTGTAATGTGGCATAGCGTGGGTTGCCTGCACCCGGAGCAAGGCAAGTATATATAAAATTATTGCAGTGGCATAGTGTGGTGTAGCATGGGTTGC
>JAULBS010139174.1:0-27610 GCA_032355785.1 Symmetromphalus regularis | reverse complement strand
CCCCCCCCCCCCCCCCCCCCCCCCCCCCCCCCCCCCCCCCCCCCCCCCCCCAAAAGTGATGAGTGAATAGAAATAGGGAAAAAATTGTTAATTTTCACGTCCTTCCACTCTGAAAAAGGTTTTAAAAAATCAAGAATAGGGAGGGTTCTGACACCCTGGATCCGCTACTGCATCATATATGAACTATTGTTAGAAATATACATGTCATATTATTGATGCAAATAACATGGCTTACATTTTTCGAATGAATATTATGGTCACATTAAATAAATGATGAAATAAAAAGATATAACAAAGTTTTTTTGTTTTTTTTATTGTTCACAAATATTTTTATTTTCTTATTCAGGAAGCATTTGGGTCAGTGTATTGTTTGACTAAAGCTGGACAAGTTATTCGGGTCGACACAGGAATTTTGTTTCCTAATGGCATCGCTGTCTCATACATGGATGATGGCCGACCAAGCAAATTAATTGTTGCGGAAACTTTTACAAAGTTACTGTGGTCATATGACATTGTTTCAGCTGGAAAGTTGGAAAATAAAGCCATATGGGGTAGACTTTCAGGTAAGGAACACAGCCCCATGAGGGGGGCAGAGGGTCCATATCCTGCCCATTTTTCCCGCAATTTTTTTTTTCCAAGTATAATTTGGATATAATTACAACTGCCTATATTAAAAATCTTTAAATATTCTTTGGATACTCCCTTTTAAACATTTCTACCTCTTCCCTTCAGGAGACCCAAAAATAGTCAAACAGTAATTATGTATAGCTACATCAGCAAATACAGTCTTTGTGTCTTGAGTCCATATAATTGGCACAATTTTTATTTATTTATTTAATTAATCTCACATTTACCTCAACTTTCTATCAACTCAGTTTTTCAAAATGTCCCTTTCAAACCCTTCCCAAAACAAATTACCAGGTCTTATCTTGAAAGATTAGAAATAAAAAAAGCTTCACAAGATTTGCTACCTCTTAATGTGGGTTATATTTTACTGGATTAGATGATATGAGGCAACAAAATAGGTGGCTGCTTAATAAAGGTGATTTATGTAGCATTGATATTAGTAGGCCATCCATTGTTTTTCCATTTTTATAAACGAGTGAATATATTTTTCTTTAATGCTTTAATTTCTTGGGTTAAAAGGAAACAATGGATTAGATTTTGTTAAGCCTTTAAAGAATAAATAGTTGGTTTTTGGAAAAAATATTAAAAATAATTAGGTATGGATTATATAAATGCTTAGGGTTATATATGATCTTAATTATTTTTTTTCTTCTACCCTCAATAACTTGAAATACTGAAGGAAAGATTAGGATTATCCCCCTTTTTTAGGTAGTGTCTTGTCCCCAGAAATCCATAAATGTATTTTGTTAAGTCTAAAGATCATTTGTCTCAGGTTATTCTAACCAGATGTGCTGGGTCTTTGGATTTGTTGTTTAAAGTACTGATTATGGCACGAAATTAACATAAGTTAACCAGCACTTGCCAGTTATTGTGCTAATGGCCTGATTAACATTTGCAGAAACTACACTCATTTTAGTTGAGTAATTTTATTGTCATACCCCAATGATTAGTTTGGCAAGAAAAATCCTGTGATGGAGATATAATAATTCAGATATTTTACTTTAGGAGTCGGTGAAGGAGCTGGCCAAGTACATTTTTACTCTTTCTCAATTTAAGGAGATCATGTGGGAGGTGCAGATGGGATTGATTTTGATGAAGATGGGAATTTGCTTGTTGCTCACTGGGGGAGTGGTTTCATTGAAGTTTTCTCACCAGCAGGAGGAGTGCCTTCGGAGCGGATCAAGTGTCCTTTCAAGACCCCAAGTAACCTACATTTTGCACAGAAATCCAACACAGTTTATGTCACTGAACACACCACTCATGGACTGTGGAAGTTTGAATGGAACCAAGCTGGAAAATTACAGTTCTGTGATACATTGATTTTTTAATTAAAGAAAATTTGACTTGCATTCCCAATAATGATGAATGATTTTTCATTAAAATTAAAAACGGAATAATCTGATATCATTTTGATTGAACACAACTGTGACTATCAGTATACTCGTAAATGTTAATGTACGAGAATTAGGGGTGGGGTTGCACCAGCACAGAAAACACTAATATGATTGCAAGGCAGACAGATAAAAAAGTTGGTGTGGAAAAAAAATAGTGTGAATGCAACACCATAATAAATTAAAGATAATCAGAATGGTGGTAAGTCACCAATAAATCTGCTGACAATAATAAATTAATATAATGTTTAATATTGTTTATAAATTATTATTATTTTCATCAAATGTCTTGGTAAATTAGCTGCTAAAGTATACTCATAACAAAGGGAAAGAAATCTGCAATATTGATACTGACAGTAATAGTAATTATGAATAATAATTTTATATACAAGTAGTCTGACAAAAATTGGGAAATGAAAACATTTATTACAGGATTACAATGACCAAATTACTTCAAATTTTGATTTAAAAGATATTTTGTTTATGTGTATGCATCTACCTTCTGAGACAATTAATTTTGATCTAATATGTACATCAGATCAAATATTGGATTTGTGAAAATAGATACACATTGTCTGTAATTTAAATTATTAAAAAGTCCATATTACTATTTATTAGCCAAAAATATTTAACAATTGACTAAATATTGGATCAGTGACTGATGTTTTACTTTCTATTATATTTTTATATTTTATAATGGGAATGGGTGTATGTGTGATACATTGGTGCTATTTGCTTAAAACATTCCAATAAATGAATAGTTTTATAAAGATTTACTGCCCAGTGCTCTAATAATTGAACTGGGTTAATAGTTTTTCTTGGGGTTTTTGGTATTTTTCTAGTCTATATAAAATAGAATACATTATCTATGTACGTAATGTTTATGCCATTGTTAAAATATATTTGATTAAACTTTTGTTATATTCTTGTAATTGTTAATCATTGTCGACACTGATGTCTGACATAATTATCAACACCTTTTTTATTGTTGATTAATGCATTTATTTATTATAAAATTTACAAATAAAAATGTTTATATTTTGAAATTTTTGTTATGATTTTATAAAACAAACTATATATATTATTAATAGTTATTTTCTCCTAATTAAGGCTTAATGAGTTGGTGTACACCACTTGCACTGACCAGTGGTTCACAACTTGTTTATCAAAGTGTGTGCTATATGCAGTCATGTCTGTGGTAAAGAGCATATAAATTAGAAAGATTAGCATATGTGGTGGTAGCAGATTTCAACTGGTCCATGAGTCACAAAACACCATACGTCTGACACCAAATAGCCAATGAATAAACAATGTGCTGGTATGTTGTTAAACATTTTATTTTTTCCTTTCAAAACTGCATGACAAGTGTTGCTTTTGTGCATACATCATGTTTGTAGTAAAGTCATTAAAGTATTTTTGTTCACCATGGCACGTTCTTCTTTGAGCATTAATAGGGTACTTTTTGGTATGTCCAAACAAATAATGTTTTTGAAATTGTCTTCAGGACCACGTATATTTGACTTATAGAAGGCTCTTGGTTTGGTCTACTGTCTGACAAAGGCTGGAGAGGTTATTAAAATAGTAATTGTAGCAGAGATCGTAACAAAGTGTTTGTGGATACGATATTGCAGAAAGTGGCAAAGTTCAGAATAAACGAATTTGGGAACTACATGGCCACTGCTCAGTAACGTAGGAAGGATTTTCAAAGTGGGTGGGCTGATTTTTATTGGTTGTATAAAATGTGTGCAAAACCGTGCGTGCCCACAAGGAAAATTTTAAAAATATTAACTTCCTTTATACCGATTCTGGCGTGTTTTCGGTTTATTATCTGTGACATTTTTAACTATATTAAAAACTGGCGAGGCTGAACCACACTCCCCCGGCTCATATGGCCTGCAGCTAATTGTTTTGGGTAGGCAACTATGTCTAATCATTTTCCTTATCAATTTTTAAAATGTTTAGGGAAAATTTGTGTTCTTTTAACACGTAGTAGGAGTCTTGCTGTAGGATCCATGATCTTTCAAAAGCTTAATTTTTTTAATTTCTGTGGGTTGGGTCTATTTAACTGAATTAGATGATTTGAGACAACAAAATAAAACCTGATTACTTTGTACTCACCTTCAGTATTTTCCATTTAATAGCCATTGCAGCCACTTTATATATATATAAAGGGAAAGCTACAGTGGACTTCGAACTATTGATTTGAGGGGTTTTAATAATGCTGAATCAAATCGTGATCCTCATTTTCTGATTGACAGTTTCTCTTTTATTTATTCCATTTAACCTTTTGAGTCGACAGTTTCCGTTAACTTTTTTTTCGTTTTTTTTTGTTGTTGTGATCCTGCTAAAATGTTCTAATGATTTGTAGGTGACTTCCGTGGTCCGGATGGAATGAAATTTGACGAGGAGAACAATCTGTTGGTGGCTTATCAGCGGAGCAGCACTATCCAAGTGTTCTCTCCTGATGGAGGACTGCCCACCAAGTCCATCACATGTCCGTTCACACGTTCCAACAATCTGTATTTCAGACCAGGGTCGAAGGAGGTCTACGTTACTGAACATCAGTATGATGGTCTTTGGAGATTTGAATGGGAACGCAGAGGAAAGCCAGCGATGTGTGATCTTGAACGCGTCTGAATTACTAGTGGTTCCAGAATGATACTGATGAGAACGACCCAGAACAAGGGACACCCTCTGACGGACGAACATAGTTAATATGGAATCTGAAGGGTTTTAAAAGCTGAAACTTAGTTACACCGCGTCATTATGAATCACAAGTACAGTATAGACTAGCTTAGGGTAGGTTAGCCTTTCCAAATGTTCTCAGTGGGTTTAACATTAAGCGCAAAAACTAGTCAATGGAGCGACTGCTAACTGGTCCTGGACGCAAGACAGGCTTATTGATGTATGCTAAACAACTTGCTTACCACTGGTGTACATGTGTTCGTTGTTGATTTGTGTACATCATTTGTTGATTATTTAGTGCATACTATACGATGATTATTTATGGCACACCATATGTAATTAAATCACGTCATTTGTCGTTTATTTCACGTACACCATTTCAAGATTTGTTGATTATTTGATGCACACCCGATGTTATTTCGTACACATCAAATTATTTATTTAGTCCACATTACAATTATGCTGATTATTTGTTGCACACCACCAATATGTTTTGATTATTTAGTGCACTACTGTTAAATTATTTAGTGGACACTATATGATGGTTATTGCGCTGCAAATGTTTATTATTTGGTTCACATGATTTGTAGATTATTTGATTCCATTTATTATTTAGTGCACCCCATCTGTTGATTATTTACTATGTTATTTACTGATTATTTGGTACACATCATATTGATTATCTAATGCACTGTATTTAGGTGGAGTATTTGATGCACACCATTTGTTGATTATTTAGTGTATATTATTTATTGATTATCTCATGCATTCCATTAGTTGATTATTTAGTGTGAATCATGCTTTTTTCAATTTACGGTTTTCAATATTGTTTTATGAAACATAATATGAATTGCATTGTATTTTTGGTGCACACCATTTTGAAAGTTTTGAGGAATGCACCTTTATTTGTTTGATATAGAGTACATCACGTTTATTATGTAGTCAGTGTGTTGATTGTTTAAGCATCCATTAAAAAAATACAACTCTATTTTATATTATTTTTTATTGTATGCACATACTTTTGATTAATTATATTTTGTTGAATTAATTGGTGCAATCAATCGATTCATTAGATATATATATATATTTTTTTATTGCATACCTCATTGAAATGCTGTACGCATATATAAAACTATTGTACTGTACAGTGTGTATGTTTTGTGTTGTATTACAGAAGCGAATCGAGTGGGGCTTTTAGAGGTATAAACTCTCCAATCAGCCATTCATTTTATTTTAAATATTTAAAAACCATGCAAATGGCTTAAAGAAAAAAAAAAAAAACCCTGTTAAACAAATACGCTATGCAACGTTTTGACCACCGTCTCAGGTAGACTACAACCAGGGTCGGAATTAGACCATGGGAGGCTCGGGGCACTTCAGGTTCGGGGCCCCTCAACATAGAAATTAAATTATATGATAAATAAAAAAAAGAACTAAAATGAATGAATAGAAGTTATTTTATAATTATAGCGCTTTTTCATAAAGAAATTTCTTAGTCTGGGTGGGTGGGAGCCTCTGGCAGGCGGCCACGGAGCAATTGTCTCCTTATAAATCCAGTCCTACAACGTCTTTTAAGGGATATCTTAAATACAAATATAACGCATACCTCCTCCCTACTCGAATGTTTCACTACTGTTGAACAGCTCCAGGTACTAGCCTACTAATACGCCTACATCGAACAACGATTTATAAACCTTTTTGAACTATTTATTTGAAACTCAACAGAGGTTAATCTAAGGAGGTTCATATGAGAAAGTGGTTATTGAAACCAACCTGTCACGATCCCGATTATAATTATTGGCGACATGTTAAGGCTGCCATAACAATTATCACACATACGAGGCATTTTCAAAAGAATTTTAAATTCCTTAGTCGTTTATACAGGTAATTTAAACTGCCCCACCCCCGGTGGCGCAGTGTTTTAGCTGTGACTCAGCTGGTAGATACTGGAAAGAAATCTCTGTGGAGGCATGAATTTTTAATCTCGATACAGGCTCAAACCCAAATTAAGTGCTCCGCAGACTCATTGGATAGGTGTACGTTACTTACACCGACCATTAGTCCACAGCTAGTTTATAAAAAGTCGTGTTACGTTCTATCCTGTTGGAAAGCAGATAAAAGACCCCGTTCTGCTAATCTGGCGGTGACTAGATTTTCTTTGAATAGCAAAACACCATTTGTCTGATATCTAACAGCTACTGAATAATCAGTCCTTTCCGTCAGGTAAAAAAAAGCCATTAAATTAAGTGAGTCAGAGCAACATTCACTATAATTAAATACCTGGTTTGAGAAAGACGATATTCTTTCGATTGATGTTTTTAAAAAAAACCCACTACAATAGACACACAACTTTTTCATCCTTTTCCTTTTCAACTTCTCTATGGTAACATCAAGCACTGACTTCAATTTATATTGTTAGACATGTTTTAAAAATAATTATTACAATAATTTCCGTGGTTAACATGTTTTCTCGGGCAGTGGGCCAGTTAATTTGTTCTAATCCGTTACGGAGATTAAACCTAAATCTATTCTGTAATTCAATAACACGGACAGGTGTACATGCAAGGTATTCTCCAGCACATTGCAGTTATAACTGGAACGAAATACTCGACTACAAGTGCCCTGGTAATTGCCGTGTACGTAAGTAAAACAGCATTGCAAATTTAATTCTTCCAAAAGTGTTTTCGTGTGATGATATAGCATAATATAACAAAAATTATTATGTATTGCCACACACATAGAGTAGGCAGACTTAGTCAGCCAGGTATATTTCTATACATGTGCTAAGCGAAAGGTTTATTGCCTATGATGTTTTTTGGTTTATGTCAGAACAAGACCGAACAGAAGAATGGGTGGTCAGGTGAGCCAGTTCGCATTTTAAGAGTGCCTACCCCTGGTATTTAGCACTGATTAAAAAAAATACTTAATAAGCGGTTTGAGGTGAGGCCCTACGTTTGTCATGTGGCACGGTCCTATTACCAGCTTTGCCTGTCTGAGAAGAATAGGCCTACTTTCTTTTACTCAAATTAATTAAAACAATTTTCAAAACTGCAATAGACTAATGTAATTTGTAAGTGTCAACAAAACGAAAAAAAATGATAGTGACAACAAAAAAGTTGCAACGTTCATCATAAAAAAATTTTTTTTTTTTTTTTTTTAATTAACAAAAATAGTAAGAAAATTAAATAATAATAAATAAAATGAAGAAGAAACAAAAACAGGTTAGTATCAACGAAGAGAAAATGAGCTTTAACGAAAGAAAGTGAGCATACAAAAATGGGCAAAGTTTTATTTTGGACACTCACAAATATTTATTAATACTATAAAAGTTCCGTTAGACGTTCCATTGAAACAAACAAAACTTTTTATTGTGCTTTCTTGCAATCTGTTGACTTCAGAAATGTATTAATTTATCTATAAAGGTTTAGTGTGTCTCAAAATTACTAAAGTTCCTGGTGAGATTACGAATGATGAAAACTTCGGGTTTGTCTGTGATTTCTGAGTACATCGTCCGGTTACAAGGCTTGTTAGAATCTGACAAAGCACGCATCTGTATTCCTTAAGTGTTTATCTTGTATATGATAAATATGTCATTCTGTCTATCATTGAATAATTTGTAGGTTTTAAAAAATATTTTTTGTTATAGGTAAAACTGTTATTTGTAGCAATAAATAAACATGACTGTCTTTCTGTTAATAAAACTTAACGTATTTCCTCTTGGAAACGAAGTGTATTTGTAAACTCACAAAATGTGAACTACTACATTATGATGGGATATTTGGTTGTTTCATTTACAGCTGACATGTTTGTTTATCGAGCAAACATCAGTTTATAAAAGGGCGCTGTTGTACTTTACGTTTTGTATGGAAAAGACGTTAAAAAATCTTGTATACCTGTATTATTTTAATCATTTACATGAGTATGAAATTTATTTACTGCTTCAATGCACAATGATAATTATTTATTTTTGTTTCGTTTTGTATAGACACTTTGTAACTTCCTGTGTTTTGCCAGTTCCAGACAATAACATATTTATACCTCAGCGTGTGATGCCCAATTGTTACCGGCCCCGTGTTGGTGCTGTTTTATTTGTTATCACCGTCGCGGTAAATAACTCTTTACAGTCAATAATCCTGCAATAGACATTAACCCTCTTTTGTATTCCTTGACATACTGCAAATGTCTCAAATTAGCAATTTACTGTATAGGAAATCACACGCCCTGTCTTATTAGCCGTAAAGTAACGGACGCCACGGGTGTTTAGCAGGTCAGCGATAAGGGTATTCAGTTCACCGTGGTTTAATCCAAGCAGAACAAGGTATGGCTTTTTCCTATTCCAAAAGGATTTAGATTAAAATCTAGTTATAAACGTAAGGAGCTATTCAATTACTCCTGTTTGATGGTAAACACAGCAATGCATACATTCTACAAAACGACAGTAGGCAAATCACTAATGTTCCTTGACGCCCGCTGTATAATTGTTACATAGGATGTTCTAACAGCCGAATGAGGGCAATCAGATATAACTTTTTTTTTTTTCATTTTCCAGATTCAAATGCCATTCTTCAACGTGATGAGTGACACCAAGCATTAACTTAGGTTAACTGAAGGATAGTGTAAGGGAATATACATTTATCAATCATTGTTAATATAATATGGACAATGCCGAAATTTGACAAACATGTTTTCGAAGCAGCTAAGATGTTCCTGTTTTACAGACAACAGATATAACATTACTTATTCGTGTGAGGTAGTGTCTTATTCTGAGAGACTGCAAGATCTGGCGTCTGCTCGCAAATAACCATTGTAAAAAGTAACTATAATTTCATACGCAGTCAAAGCCATGAATGGAGACTTTCAACTTTGCTAAAACCTGCAAGAATTGTATATTTGTTAATATACAGTGTGGTTGTATTGAGGACGACATACTATGCCTGTGATGAAGAATCTACAATGTACTTGTAGTAAGGAACATAATTATGTTACTGGACTATATAATGTGCACACATGCTTGCAATGAGAACTATACAATGTGCGTGTATTGTGAACTATATGATGTGGATGTACGGAGAACCATATAACGTGACTGTACCGAGGAACATACAGAGCAATATACTTTGTTTTATTAATTACTATAAGACTAGAACAAAACAATGGCGGTGCTGTTAGCGACATTCAGTGTCATTGTGTTTTACAGTGAAAGCATTCTTCTCCTGTATCAAACCTCGTTGCTTAACACCGACGAAAACCGAGCATTCTTCTTCATATTGTTGTCCATCTTCGTGGCATCACAAATTCTCACAAACACAGCTTCGGCGCTGCTAATATCTATCAGGATGGACTTTTCTGGGAAGCCCTCAGGTCGTCTGCTATGCGCGGTCCTACACCTAGGCCAGCAAGGCATCATTTGGCGTCTAGGAAAACTAGTCATGTTTTACGACCAAAAAGACTGGATTGAAATGGTTCTGTTAAGAATGATCAGCATCGGTGTCCAAACGTTGCCTTATTTAGCAATTCAGAGCTATCTTCTTTTGACATCATCAGTAGAAATGGCGATGTCGATCGTATCATTGATCGTATCACTGACATCCGCAGCTATTGGTCTAACGACTTTCACCATCAGAAATCAGGTAAATGCGGCATCATGGATAGGGTCAACTAGTGCATCTGTTGGCTTAAGGAAACACTGTGGATATGTTCTACTGTTGATGGGAACCTTTCTTGGCCTTGCATCCAGGTTGTGTTGCATAATACTGATGACTGTTGAGAAGTTGTACTGGATAGCAATTCCTCTTGGAATACACGTGGTTGTGCTTCTGTTAACATCTCTTTTACATAGAGGATGGAAACACAAAATAGTAACATGGAAAGATGTCACGAAATTAATAGCATTTACCTATTTAAACATCTTTGACCTGACGGATGAGTATTTTGATAAAATACAGTGTAAATATGTATCATATTATACAGTTATTCTCATAGAAAATATCATTATGACAGCAGTTTGGTTAATGAGCTCAAGTATGGATTATACAGTCAAGCTTATAATGATTCTTTCCATTCTCACTTGTTTTATTTGTTCTCTTATTTTAAAATTCACTGCCGGTGGATTGTTATTTCGCATTGATTCCGCTTCTGACAACATGGGCAGTACGTTAGATGTGAAAGCAGAAAAATATATTGATAATCTTGTACGGCAGCAATCATCTAATACATCTTGCAGAAAACATAGGACTTCATGTAAAAATAATGGAAATAGTTTGAAACAGTTCTCAACAAACACAACATCACTTTCTGAATTTAGTCAATCTGTGGCTGATTCTGCTGACATATTAACCTGTACACTGAAGCCATGGGAACACATACCTCTAAAAACAATACAGTGCACACAGAAACAAAATGGTTATGGCAGAATGTTGGATGGTCAAATAGGTAAACATAAAGAAATCGATATTGTAAGTTGTTTGGATGATCCTGTAACAGTGTCTAGATATAAGTCAAAATTAAATAAAACAAATACCACAAACTCAAAAGATTCAATTATAAAATGCTACGTTATATCACAAGGAAAAGAAAGTAAACATAACATGGCTAATTTTGACGTGCATTCTTCAAATAGTCGAAATACCAATACTCTTGCCCAGAGTAATATCACTTCTAGTCAGATATCTAATGAAATACTAATTCAAGATGCAGCAATTTCTAAAGGCAAAGGTTTCAGATTTCAACACTATCCACAAGTAGTCTTATCAATGATAAAGAAACATAAATCTAAACTGCATAAAAAGAAAAGCAAGATAACACTCTTTTCTCCTGAAAGTGATGGTTTTTTCAGTTGTGAGACAGTTTCAGAGTTTGCAGGGAAAGATGGAACAAAACAAACATCTTCACGTGTGACAGAGATAGTGGAGTTCGACTGGAATGAGGACATCACATCTTCTAGCAGTTCGACTGTTGGATGTGGTAGTTCCAACGAAAAATGTTCAAGGACAGATTCATATATTACAGAGTTGAGCTCAACATCCTTTTCAACATGGCCATCATTACATTTTGAGTATTTTAACCCAAATGTACTGCCAAAACAAAGTCTGAATTCGTCTGAGAGCATTAAACATTGGCTAGATGACGTTCACAAACATACGCAAGACATGCCTGAAGGCTACCAAGTGATGCCTAAAAGCTATCAAGGGAATTCTACAGGTTACCTAGGAACTCATGAAGGCAGCCAAGTGATGCCTGGAGGTTACCAAGGGACTACTGAAGGCTATCAACACACTCCTGAAGGCTGCCAAACGATGCCTAAAAATCAAAACTTGGATGAATGTAAAGACATGACTGGAGATCATCAAGACGTCACTGAAAGCCATAAACCTGAACAGTCATCCTGTAAAATTTCAGAGGACGATGTCACTCAACATTCAAATGAAAACACAATTCATAACTCTCAGTCTGTATCTGAGCAGTGTATTTTGAACTCCTCAATAGATGATGTAGGTGAATGTTTCAGTGAGAAATCATCTTGCACATTATCAGTTTTCAGTGAAACTCACATTATAAATACTAACTCAACAGGTGATCCCAGTTCTGGACATTTTTCATCATTTCAGGATTGTGTCTCTGGTTTAGGTGTAAACAGAATGTTTACATCTGATGATACAGTACAAAATATTACTAACCAGAATGAAAAAATAAGTAGGGAAGAACTTTCTAACCAAACAATGCCATTTTGTGTTAAACTAGGAGATATGGAGTCACTAGTGTGATAATATTAAAGTGATGTTATGTTATTACTGTGACATTAAAGCAAGTGGCATGGAATTACCAGTGAAAATATTAAGCAAGATGACATATTATGGTGTCCGTAGTGTTGTGATCTTAAATTAGGTGATAAAATACTATGCTTACAGCATATAAGATTTTTGGTTGTTGTTGTTGTAGTTTTTAATAATGGGGGATCTGTCAACAACCTCAGAAAGATGGCAAACTACACAGCCACATTCAGATAATATAACATAGAATGCAAATAAAAAAATTGGAAGAATGGTGGAAGTATGGTATGTCATGATGTTATCTATACATTAGTGTAGCTAGAAGCAGTGTCCATGGCCCCTTGCCAATCATATTTTCTTTTTTCACAACCACCTTTTATATTTGCCTGTCTTGGAATTAAGGGACTCGTAGTGTGGATGCCACCCCAATACAAAATATGTGGGTGCCACCTCATCCCCACCCCCTATAAAATCCAGGCTGTGCTAATCTGTCTAAAGACAAAATTTAAGCCTACACTCCAGTTTAATAGCTTTATAAGCAATTGTCATGGAGTTATTAGAAAGCCACAAACTATATGAAGTCATTAGTATTACATTAAATTTATAAATCAAAATTTAGAATTATTGTTTATATTAAGAGGTATGGTGGATAGATATTTTTAGTGAAGATAGAATTAACTCTGTGGATTTACTCTCTACATCCATGTCTTATAAACTAAAGGCAAGTCTTTACTGAAAGCGGTGTGTGCAGGTGACCACTTCAGTGAGAGATTTACAATAGATGCTATCTGGTTAAAATTATTATAAATAAGACACATCTGTTCATTTGGCACTGGATCTGGTGATAAAGTGTTTACACTGTTGAATTCCTGGCTGGTAGGTACTGGGATCAATTCTCAGTCAAGGCATAGAAATTTTAATCTCAATAAGTCTACTGGCTCCAACCCAGAATGAGTGCTCTGCTAGGCTCAGTGGGTTGGTGTATGGAACTTACATGGTCCAAAGGCTGTGATATGAGCTGTCCTATCTGTAGGAAAGCATATATAAAAGATCCCTTGCTGCTAATCACAAAGTATAGCCTATGTGGTTTTAGCAGGTTTCTTCTCAAGACCATGAGTCACAAAACACTAATATAACTGTGTAGTTACTATATATCTGACATATAATAGCTGCTGAATAAACAATGTGCTGTGATGTCATTAAACAACCAATCCTTTCCCTTCTGTTTGGTTTGAAAAACAGAGGTAAATCAAATCTGACTGCAGCTAACTGCAAGTAACTGACAAGACCACTCAGTCTAAATGACTCACTGGCAAGCTGTACCTGTAAGAGCCAGACAGCATGCATGTATCTACTACTGACAACCATATGTTAAATAATATATTCTAAGCAAATTAGCACATGTTGAATCCATAAGCCTTTTACAGTCTGACTAATATTAGACTTTCAACAAAAATATAGTAATTAAATAAGTAAGACCACAGTTTTATAACAGGATTTGAATGTACTTCACCAGTATGCATGATTATTTAAAACTCTACTACATTATTGTAACAAACACAAGGATCATCAAGGTCATCCAAAAAAAAAACACTCAGTTGGAAATGCATGTAATATACCAGTATAATATTTTATTTAGCAATCACATAATGTATTAAATTACAACAGAGTTTATTTGCAGTTTTTAAAGATAATTCATAAATATCTCTGAAGTGAAAACCTGAACAGTGTATTGGCATTATGATGAAATTTGATATACCAACATGAATGATGAATTTTAAAAAGCTACCTTTAAAAGTCGACATTATTTCAATTTTAATATATATTTATAGTTCAAAGCCAGCTATTCTAAAACAGACTATATGAAATTAGTCCGGCACTACCAATATTATTATTATTTATTTATTTTATTACTGTCGGTCATATTTAGCAGACCTAAATTGTTATAGTATGTTTTAGAAGAGTTTGCTTCAAATATATGTATATAAATTGTTATCAAAATCTATAAAAGGCAGCTATTTGACTTTTATCAAGCATATTGTTTGTGTATAATAAGTCATCATAATGCTAATACAGTTTTAAAATTTTGATTCCAGAAATATTTATGACTTGTATACAATAAGCCAAAACACATTGGTAAATTTTTAATCTGCACTCTGTCCATCAACTGTAATATTCATTCATAAATTCAAATATGTACTGCCCTGTTGAAAAGAAAACTTAGTCTCAAGTATATTAGTGAGATTAAAATCTCAAAGTTATTGGATTGTGTGTAGTATAAAAGACCTCTGATCAAGAACCTGTTGAGTTGTTTTTTTTAAATCTATTTATTTTTAAATAATTTTATTTTTATTTTAGCAAGAACCTGGTAAAACACAGTTAATCAAATTTTGTATTTTAATAACATTATATTCAGTAATCAACACTTGAATCATTACAATGAGTTTCATTACTAATTTAATAACTGGAATGAAACAAATTTCATGTTTATTTTAACAAAAGAACCTAGTAAGCCAAATATATTAATTATGAATTCTTTGCTTTATATATTTTATGCAAAGCTGAATTTCATTGTGGTTATTACTGCTCCCTCCACCCTAACCCACCAATTTTTATATTCTTTTCCCCATTATAATTTAGTTGATTTGAACTTTGGAACTCCCTTTAAATATTAAAAATCTTAAACATATCTTTGAACCCCCTTCTAAAATGACTGGAACTACTTAGTATTCAAGAGCAAGTCAACCTGGTAAGTTGTGGTATCTCATCACAAAATTATCATTAGATTAAAATTGAAAAAAAAAATTGCGCTACCAATTTCTTGCATGCATGTCTTCATATAAGTTCTGAACACTTCCAGTCAGACCTAGACATATGATCGTTGGCTAGTTTAACTTCAGGTTCAAACAAGATGACCTGGATGCACAACTCTGCCTTCTGTGTTGTCTTTCCAGAAGAGGTTAAGCTATATTACTCTACTCTGTATAATGAATGCTGTTAACGTCGACTACGTTTTAATTTCTTGTTATAGTGGATTCTATCTAAACAGGATTCATTTGGATTTCATGGAGTGTGCAGGTTAACACAGAGTGCCTGTTTAATAAAGATTTCATCCAGTTATGGTTAATATTAGAATCTAACAAAAATTAAGATAAAATGTGTCATATTCACTAATGTTTGCAACTTCTTGAAAGGATAAGGGTAAAATCAACCTTTACATAAACAGTTCTTCCATTCTTGAACAGAACTCAGAACAGACAGTATCTAAATCAGGCAGATTTTTATTAATAACAAAGGCACTATCACTGGAGTGGGCTTTAAAACTGTTGCTGCTTATTCAGAAATCCAGACTACACAGATACTGGTTTAGACAGAGTCCACTGTATGTATCACAGTTTTACATATCACAGATTCGCTTTTATCATACATTAACATCTTACTGGAATTAATTAATAATATATCATGCTAAACATTACAAATGAAAAGTATATCTCCACTGAATAAAATATATATATCAAGTTAAAACTCACAACAAACAGTAAATATATATGAATATAAAACAAGATATTTTTTGAGTTGAAAACATAAATGTCTACTTGTGAAACAAAAGGTAATATATTTTGAAGTTCTGATTTTAAAAGCTGTAGTCTTATATAGCCCTTTAAGATAAATACAAAGGTCATAAAAACATTTCTGAAAAGCAGTAATACAAAAATAATAAAGTTTTCACAAAACATTCTGCCAAAAATCTACACTGGAATAGAATGGATAATTTAAGAACACTTTTGTCATGAAATGTTTTGGTAATTCAGTCAATGCATTTAGAAACAACTATGAAAATATGTTTAAAAAAACAAAACTGGTAAAATAAGTTTTAAATATTCCAAAAAGAAAAAAATTATCAAATATAGAATAATATAACACAACACCTTTTTATATTGGCACCAAAAAAACAAGAAAAAATAAATAAACTAAAACCTTTGAAGGAATGCTTGGGGACAGACCTGCCGACCTCCAACTGTCAGTGAGCCTCATTGATTCAACTCATTGGAAGTTACAAAACCAGCATATAAAACAAAACAAGAAGAAATAAAGTAAAAAATAAACAAAATGCTACACATCTGGAAAATAAAAAAGTAAAAAAAAAATTAAAAAAAAATACACCTAAATAACAAAAATTAAGTGGAAATAGAAGTTGCAAATTTTACAATAATAACCTTTAAACTTTTTTTAATCCCTTAAATTTTTTTTTTTAAATCTTAAATTTAATTAACAAAAATATGATTCATTAAGCTGGGAATTAATTGAAGTTTGGTTGATCGAATACTTAGAATTTGTAGGAAATTGAGAAAAACATAAACATACTTCACTGGAAAAATAACAGTTTAACACCCAATATATAATTTTATATTACATGTCTGACATTACTTGACTTTCACCAATACGAGACAACATACTAAACTCTGAAAAAACAACATACAAGCCAATAATAAGCACTATGAACACTTTCACCCAAGTTCAGAATCTGAGAAACAAGAATCAGGATTTAATCCCCTATGTTGATCCTCTGATATTTGGCACTATTCCCCTAAGGTCTATGTTGTTTTTGGTTCCCAATTTTTTAATAAAAATTCCCAGCCTAAATACAAAAATGATCCAACTTTTTATCTGTTATTAAATCGATGTATTAATTTAATTAAACACATGTAGTTTTAACATTTCATTATTCTAAAATAGCTTAATGATTTTCAGGGGAAACTGAACATTCCCAATTTCTTTGTGAAACAGTGCTGAATTCCTCTGTGTATCAAGTAAACATTAAAAAATAAAAACCTGATCAAGCTTGTGTCAAGTGGAGGTAGGATGGACGTGCACCTTATTAGCTCAACACATGTTATTTTTTAAAGGCAACTTTTGGCTCCTGAGGTAATAAATTTTCCTAAAAATGCACTGTTCTCTAAACATCCTCAGTACTATGTACAAATAAATTATAAATTTGTTAAGTACAAAGAATTTTGGTTGCAAACTATAATTTCTCTTACACACTGAACTAATTTTTTGCACAGTCGGCAGAGAGATCATCTGTCCATCTCATTACTAACCATCTTGAGAGCTTTCTTCATGGTAAGTCTGGGTTTACGATGCTTCTTGATATACTGAAAAATATGGAAAACATTTACTGTTAACAAAATGAATGTGTAACAAGTCCTATTCTCAATAACCACTGTATGACCCCATAGCTGATATTTATTTTAAATATTTTTGATTGCCCCTCGCTCAAATTAAAAATGCTACGGTTGTTCTGACTCAATAGAGGCTTGGAACACTGGATAGAATAAAGAGTAGTGCAATTGAACCATGGCATACAGATCTCTATATTTTTTAGTTTTCTCTTTTTTACAAACCATTTTTTGTATAATCCGGGCTGTTCCACTCCATTTTATTTCAAAGTCAAGAATGACCTCCATCTTCATTAAAAGTCTTGGGTCTGACCCTGATAGATATCTCATTTTACGTTTTGCTATAACAGCTACTAGACTTTCATAATTAGTTATGATAATTATTATGATTAGTTACGAACAATAGTGCTTTAGCTACAAATACATTGACATTAGGTGCAGAAGGTTCAAATATAACCAATACACATTTTATGTTATTAGTTTATTACAAAACCTATGACCAAACATTTTAACAAAATCTAAATAAAGGACACAAAATTACATGCAACTGGTTGTTCAATGACTGACATACACACAACTTTAGATCTACTGTACCTCTTTTGTTGCCTCAAGTGTGGTGTAGTGGTAGTTACATTCAATGGAATTAGTGTAGTTTTCATACAGACGCTGCTGGACGTCGAGGAAGTTCGTAGTGAGAGCCAACTGCTGCTTAAGAAGATCTTGCAGAGCTATCATACAAGGGCTGTATGACGTCATTGCTGAAATGATGTAAAGTTTGTTTTATTTAACAACACCTCTAAGAGCACATTGATTTTTATCTTATCTTCAGCTATATGATGTCAATCATATGGTCATTCTGACATTTATTCAGAAGAAACCTGCTGCCACCACATAGGCTACTCTTTCCGATAAGCAGCAAGGGTTCTTACCTATGCACTGTCCCATAGACAGGACAGAACATACCACAGCTTTTGAATAACCAATTCTAGAACACTGGCTGGAAAAGAATATAGCCCAAACTGCAATTGGGTGCATTAAGAAGGATCGATATGACAACCAACCGCTTCACAGCCAGACACGCTACTGTTTGAGCTACATCCCGCTCCGCTGAAATGATGTACGAAAAACTGTAATATTACTGGATTGCATAAGATCATCACTGAAATGATACATAAAAACTGTAAAACTACTGAATTGTATGATGTCATTACTGAAATGATACATAAAAACTAAAAGTACTCAATTGTATGAGGTCATCACTGAAATGATACACAAAAACTGTAAAACTACTGAATTGTAAGAAGTCATCACTGAAATGATACATAAAAACTGTAAAACTACTCAATTGTATGCATCATCACTGAAATCATACATAAAACTATTATTACTGGATTGTATGAGGTCATCACTGAAATGACACATAAAAACTGTAAAACTACTCAATTGTACGAGGTCATCACTGAAATGATACATAAAAACTGTAAAACTACTCAATTGTACGAGGTCATCACTGAAATGATACATAAAAACTGTAAAACTACTGAATTGTATGACATCATCACTGAGTTGTTACATAAAACTGTAAAACTACTGAAAGTATTGGACTGTGAAGACTTAGCTGAAACGATTCAACTATATCTAAAACTGTTACACCATATGCATATACTGCGGGGTTGCACCGGGTGGGGCTTATAATATGATTATACATGAGAGGGGCTAAATACAATTTGGCTAAATAGGATATAATATATATGATTTAGCTAAATACGATATAATATATATGATTTAGCTAAATGTCATTTAATATATGTTGAAGATATTTAATATATGCAGGGGCATTGAGACGAAATTCATATTGCTTCCGTTTCTTAACATCAGAATTTTCCAGTGAATAATTTAACAATGAATAAGAACATGTTTATGGGAATTATTGGAGGGAGGGGGGTGGATTATTTAAATATATTTGTTTTATTACTTGGGTTGCCCTATTCAGTAATCAGTGAATATAAATACAACACTGGTATGGCTAGGATTTTAAACTGGGAGTGTTTTGTAACTCATTTGCAATCAAATAATGCACGTGCCTCCACTTGTGAGCTCTTAAAATTTTTTAAATCACATTGTTTGCCATTGTAACCAAATGGTACTCGATGCGTCAATGTCCCCCCTCCCCCACATTCCCAAAGTTGTTCATACGGGCCTGCATACACAGTACTTCACCATACGCAAAATTAATTTTGCTTAAAATACAGTAGCGAACATACAGAGGGTTAGTGGGTTTAACCCTTCCCATGCTTTTCTATTAGATTTAGAAACCATTTTTCAATTCGCTTTAAAAAAAAAAAAAAAATGGAAATGAGCAAAAACTCATACCTACATATTTAGCTTCTTCGTTGTTCCCCACATAATTTAAATAGTTAGCATTGCTTGTATTCTCGCTGGACAATGCCATAAAAATGGAAAACGAAAAAATGTCGCCTTTTGACTCCCCCCCCACTTCCGTAAAACCTGTCTGCAGCTAATATACACTTACCCTCACAACAAACCCCCCGAACCATTTGTTCCCATTACATTTATTAGTGTATAAGACGCCCTCAACGCCAACCCCTCGAAGGTTTGACATTTTCAGGGGAAAATAAATATACGTAGGGAAGACCGTCTGGTAGCCTAAGCGAACTTTAGTTTTTAAGATTTGTTTTATTGCTCGCTTCTTTATGATTTTACTTATGTAACGTGAAATCATGGCAACACAAATATTTTTTTAATTCCTGGTCAGCCAATCAAATGTCATTAAGCATTACATATACCTACGAAAACATTATTAATCAGCTGTTATTAAAACACATGCGACACGTAAATGGAATGAATACCAGAGAAGAAACTCGCCGCATGGTTGCATGTTGATTAATGACAGATGGGCTTCACGAATGATGCACCTCATGACAAATGCAACAAAAGCTTAGAAATAGCAAAAAGAGATCGTAAGGATCAATCGACGGAGGGCCAAATTCCACTGTAGAGAGGGCACACTGCACGTCTCACAATAATTTATAACGTAAAAATACAGGACAGGACGATTACCAAAGGAAATGGGGTCACGTATCCCAGAACCATTCCTAGAACCACACTGACTCGTAACAATATTTCTAAGATACTGTATAGCACGAGAAAAACGTTCAGCGGAGCCAGCAATTAACAATTATTATTTTTATTATCATTAACGTTTTAAGACATTTCTTTTCTGCCGGGATATTTATGAATATTTTTCTTTTTAAATAAAAAATAACTAAATGATTACTATTAAACTATAGTAAAAAAATAAATACGAATAGCCACTTCAAAAATGCTTTGAAAACAGCCATTTAGATTTTCAGATGGATTTCGGCGCCACTGACGCTCAGCTCATACCTCACCTTTATCTTGGCAATAGTGCCTTTATATGCTGGATATCTTAAAAGGGCAGTTTCAAAGTTGCACAAAGTGACAGTCCACCAAACAGTATGTCTTGAAATGAATTGCATTTCAATAAGCATACCCTCAATCATATACACAGAACCAACAATTACCAGAAAAATATTAATACTAGGAAAAATAATTAAAAAGTATATACAACAAAAATAGGTGGCAGTCCTATTTATGTTGAAATAGAGAATATCTCGTAAATTAAATTCAAATTACTATCAATTAAAATGATCTACTCAAATTCTTTTGGGGTCATATTCACCCCAAGAAAGAATACAAATATAATTTAAGGATGCAATATTATACTTTTCTGTGGTGAATCTAAACGGGGGACCGGCCCCTCTCCCTAAATTTTGCAACTTAAATAACATTAAAAAACATTATTTTCATTATTTATAATTGTTTTTTGTTATGTTTTTTTAACTTTAAAGAATCTAGCATCATATTATTGGGTTCCCCAAATGGAGTTTTTGGATCCGCCACTGCTTTTGTTAATTCTGAGTTTAGTGGGTGCAGGATATAGCTCAACTGGTAGCGTGTCCTCCTGTGAAGCATTCAGTTGTCAGATTGATCCTTATCAGTGGACCCATTTGCAGTTTTGGGCTATTTTCTGTTCCAACCAGTGGTCCACAACTGGTTCATCAAAGGCCGTAGTATGTGCTGTCCTGTCTGTGGGACAGTGCATATAAAAGACCTCTTGCTGCTTATCAGAAAGAGTAACCTATGTGGTAGCAACCAGTTTCCTCTAAATAAATGTCAGAATGATTGATGTCCAATAGCTGATGATGATATAAATCAATGTACTGTAGAGGTGTCATTAAATAAAACAAACTTTACTTTACTTTGCTGAGTTTAGTCCATTGTGTTTGTATAAACTGATTAGTTTAAAATCGTTTGTCCAGTAAGATATGTAAAAATAACAAAATGTGACATCTGTATCTATGACAGTGCACCTTTAAATTACAAATATCCTGTCTGAAATGTATGAAATGATTCCCTACCCTCAACATCCGTTTATATATTAATGAAGAACTTTTAGATTTTTCTTTCTCACACTCATTGATGAGCTTTTGGTTCATTACACAGATCAAAGACTTCTCACTCTTACACATTGATTTAATTGTCATACAGATATCTGTAAATCACACTTTCTGATTCTTTTTATAAAATAATTAGAAGAAACAGGCTTATTGTTGCCAAATGCAGATGAATATATTATTCTGATGAATATTTACAATCTAAATTCAAAACCATGATTTTATCATACCACAACTGGCGTCATGAAAAAATAGCATTAAGCTGGGACACTTTTATGTTTTTGTCGTCGGCATCCATTTGTGTAGCAATTCTAAAGTTACTTTTCACTTTAATTACATTATGTTATTTTCACTCCAGATGATGTGCTTGTCTAGGATTACAGCCTAATAAAGTATAAATGTGATCCCAGCTTTAGTCTTCAAAACACTTTTACTATTATATATATAAACAAACATATTACATAATCATACATACATGTATTTTTTATTTAAAACATGTACAATAATATACAGTATATACATGCAATATATATTTCATGCCATCAATAACAAAAGATATTTCTTTTTATACGATACAACAAAATATTACAAAAAACTACATTTATGATAGCCCAGATTATTATTTTTTAAAATTAATTTGTACACATAGTGAATATTTTATAACCAAATACACGAGACTGAAAAAATTTGGGTAAAAAAGTATTTTCTTTTTTATTGCTCAAACACATTTAAATTTCAAACATGCTTTAAACATACAGTTCAGCTGTTTTAACTGTATATCCAGAAATGTGGTATGAGAAAACAGTACATTAATTAACATGGTAAAGCTGATCTGACCAATTATTAAATACTAACAGACCATCTAAAATTTACAAGACATTTATATGCACTTTTATCAAGCACAGTGTAGCAGACACATGGACCAATGGTTGTTCAATCTTTACGTTTCGTTTTAGACTATGATACTCTTACTCTTAGTTCTAGAGGAAGCCAGAACTTCTAATGTATCAAAAAGCATGTCAATTCATACATTTTTATAAAATTATCACAAAATGTCCATAAATGGAGCTTAGCCTTATATTAAACCTGTTATACACATTCATGTTACATGGTCAAAGAATTCCTTACTTTATTGTATATTTAGTGAGTTTTGTACTTTGATTTGATACCAGGTTTGACAATAATAGCCCAAATTAAAAAAAATTGAAAGGCAGTAATCCTGTTAACTTAAAATATGCAATTATGAGGAATCTACTGCACCTGTGAAAATAAAAAAGCTTCAAAAATATTAATCCACAAGTTAAGTCTACAAGTTCAACAAAATATTAGCTCCCCCCCCAAAAGTTCTTACAAACAAAGGTTTGCCCTACAAACCTACCCCATTTGTTTAATTGTTGGTGTGGGGAGTGTTGAGGTAACAGGAACCAATAAAATTCTATCAAGCTTGAAGTTGATCTAGCATTATAATGTCTCAAACAGAGCCAAATGCAAAATCTTAATGCAGACCTAAACACAAAAGTTGACAAATCGTCACAGCTGATAACTTAACAGAACACAAAATGTCTAGTTCTTGATGTGAGACCAATTATGATGGAACATGACACACACACACATGAAAGTAAAGCACTTTGTAGTTACTCAGTTGGACATGTTATTTTTTCACAACTTGAATAACATCCTCGTCACACATTAAATGGTTTAATCCTACTCGCTGTGGACTGTATTTTGTACTCTTGCCCTGAAAGAAAAACAAACGTTCTATATATATATATAAGGGTTTATTCACAATTATTAACTTCCTATATATATAAATTATAAACATTCTCCAGAGCAACTGCTACCCGAAAAATATTACAATTTTTTTTGAGATTTCAACTGCCAGTTTAATGTTAATTTAAATTTCCGTGCTTTCCCCAAATTTATGGTTTGTAGGAATAGAAAAAATGTCAGAAATTGTAACCATTCCTTAATAGCAAGTATCTACATTTCTTAATGTCAAAACAATAGGTAAGATATAACAAATTACCATTTTATTAGTGAGTCAATTAATACATCCCCATAATTATAAATTATCAGTCTGCTCAGTGGAATTGCTGGAAAGAAATGTTTATTGAATGTAACCCCAGCACATTTTTAATGGCCATTATGTGTCAAATGTCCCATTTACTGTCATTTTTGATCACATTTCGGATGCACTTTGCCACACACAAGATATACACCTACTTAAATTTCTATCAAAACATAATATCACTCACCCATACAAGTGCATATTTAAATGTCTCCATCAAAGTTCTGTGAATAGAATGGCACTGAAAACAGAATTTAAATACTGTGTATTTTTTACTCATCATCACAGGATATCATATGTCAGACTAAATCTTTATTTCTTTCATTTTACACCCAATTTGTTATGGATAATTTTCTCAGTTTTAACCTTTCACTGATTAATATTTGGAATTTATGTAAATTTAAAAAAGAATGGAAAGTATTAACTAAAAAAATTTTAAAACTAGGAAAATAATGCATAAAATTAAAGATTTTGGAAAAATGCAAAGGCTACATTAACCTGTAATATTAATTATATTAGTATTGAGAAAACAACAGATTTCACTTGTGGTACATACCACATGTTCTACTGTCACACCTTTCCGTAAAACCAGACCTCCATCAAAATCAGGTCGCTCTGAAAACATGTTAAAGTATTGATAAACAAGATGAAAACATAACCACAATAAAATAAAAATATTTCCTTTCCATTATAAAGTGAAGCCCTCATAACTGCATACCCTACTTGCACATTAAAAATATGTTAATAGCCGAGCTATGCTAAAAACAATCAAATCAAGTTAACTGTCATAAAAAATCTACTTGAAAACATGTTGTTGTGTATGTATAAAGATATTACAGAAAGAACATCAGTCAGAAAAAAGCTTTTCAATAAAACAATGTATTTAAAAAAAAGTTTCAACATTATAGGTAAGCCTATCTCACTGGTTAAAAACTAGTCATTTAATTTCCTCTGATTAAATTACTGCACAAACATACAACATGAAAGATGTTAAAGTGTGTTGCACTATCAAATCAAATATCATCTGACTACTACTTTACTCCATTCAAAGCAGAGAGAGGACACAGGTTAATCAGTTCTGATCTGAAAACCAGCTTTATTTTCATTATGCAGCTTAACCTCAAGTTTTTTTTAAACATGCCAATATCCATATTGGTTCGGGCACGCATCCCCCCCGGTCCCTACATCTTAAGGAAAGGGCACTTGGACCAGGGGATTCATTATGCAAATCTGTCATTTTTATAAATAAAGATCTTATTGTAACAAGACACTTGCAGCACTGAATGGGAGAAAGTTTTCTCTTATTAACCATCTCCCTGTCTTTATTCTCCTCACAGTAAGTGTTAACCGATCAACACTAATCATTTCCACTATACATGTGTTAAAGGATTCCTATGGGATTTTGTTACTCAAGTCCAGATGTCAGACAAGCAATCGGTTACTCAATTAACCATGTTTGGCACTTGAAATGAGTGTTTATCCTATTAAACAGATATGTAAATGGGACAGTGCAAGGAGATTCTCTGTTAGTATAGTCACTATACTCACTATACTGCCTATACTATTATACGGTATGCAAATCTATATGTAGTGTGCACTGTACTTACAAAACCTTGTAGATTAAAATTAAAAAAAACACCTTATTTTGAACTATAATCTTTAATAAAAAGTTTTGATGTACTAATGCACTAGTGAAGCTAATGCAATGGTGTGGAAGGATGCCAAAAGTTTTTGGTCATGTCACATTCCGAGGTACTGATTTGCACTCAACAGATAACATATAAATTTTAACATTTTAAATAGGAATCATGAAGCATTGATCAATAAAAAGTACAATACAAAATTAAAATCCAGAAATCTCAGACATGTCAATAATGATTACAAACTCAAATGATTCAAGTGATGAAAAACAATTCCAGTACAATCTGAATACATGTGCATGGAAATCTGTGATTTCTTTGTGTACAGACGTTTCAAATACCCTCATAATGCCTAATGGTGTTTTTGCGTAAGATGGTAAAATGTAATGTTTGTCAAATACTGATTTAAAGTAAACAGAGATCTTTATTTTAAAGTATAGTTTTCATTTAAACCTTTTCCATACATTTACTCAACTTACCTCCCCTTTTCTTTGTATAAACTCTGATGAGAGCAAGATCTTCCCACATATGTTCAACGAGATAATCCAAATTCAGTTTCATATTGCAACTGTCATAATTATAAATATAATCTTTTTTATTGACACTTAAAAATTTTATTATCCACATATTTGAAAATATCTATCCACAAACATTAAATATTGGTTTTGAGAAAAACCCACACCATTATTTTATATAACCACCACCTGTGAGAAAGTGGCTACTATGAGATAACTTTTACATACAAGTTCCGATATTTATTTGTGTTGTGACTTTTATGAAAAGAGTTCCCTTTATACTTCCCATTACCTCTTTCTCATTTTAAGTAACTCATACAAGTAGAATTCTGAGATAAAGTTAATATGGTGTTTTTATTTTTGAAGTATTGTATGTGATATTGAAGAAACTTCCAAGTTATTAATATGTGTGCTGTAATTGCACAGTAAGTAATGTACCTAACAACAACACTGTGTGGTTGTCTGGCTAATCTGTCAACCTCCTCTATAGAAATCTGATCAATCTTGTTATATACCTGCAAAACAAAACAAATACAATCAGTAATACATTTTAATGCATTTATTAATACAATAAAAAATACATTTGGTCAGACTAGTACATTTTATTTGCTTTTGGTTCAGCAGACAAAGATTTTCCACCATTTCTGCTCACTTTAAAATCTGCTATAAATTGTTGCCAATATCAAAGAGGAATATGAAATTTTGAGGAGATTATTCTCTGGAGACCAGGGCTCTCGATGACTCAGGAGCTCGATGCAAATACGCGTGAAATCATGAAATTGATGCGCAGTGTCGAAGAACCCGGGTCATAATGACGCACACTATTTTCTTGTTTTGACCCTAACTTTATAATAATAATAAAATAATAATAAGTAAATAGGAAAGAAAGAAATAAAGGGGGGTTGAGGGAGGATGTTAAGTGTTTCAGCCAATCACACAGTGCTTTAAAAATAATCATTGACAATGGCCAATCATAGTGCTTGATGGCCTTTTTTGGAATTGACATGCAAATATTAATTAAGGCAGACAAAAGATTCTAACAGACGTGACAGATGCTGCTGGTTCCTCTTTGGAGCCTAAAAAGAGGAAAATAGAACATTCATGGCGTAAAGAATGGACAAAAGACTTTCCATGGTTAGAACGGGAACCCATAACAGATGACGGAAAAGACTATGCCCTATGCACATGGTGCATAACAGTAGGAAAACATAACCAGTTTACTGCTGGGTCTAACAA
>JAULBS010139163.1:0-12839 GCA_032355785.1 Symmetromphalus regularis | reverse complement strand
GATGAATTATGTTACGAACCAGAGTGTTCATACAGTTACTAAGTTTGAAAGTCGGCCATGTTGGATAAATCATGTTACGAACCTGACTGTTCCACCAGGGTGTCCATACATTTACTAGGTTTATAAGTCGACCATGTTGGATAAATCATGTTACGAACCTGACTGTTCCACCAGGGTGTCCATACTGTTACTAGGTTTGAAAGTCGGCCATGTTGGATAAATCATGTTATGAATCTCACTATTCCACCAGTGTGTTCATACAGTTACTAGGTTTGAAAGTCGGCCATGTTGGATGAATTATGTTACGAACCAGAGTGTTCATACAGTTACTAAGTTTGAAAGTCGGCCATGTTGGATAAATCATGTTATGAACCTGACTGTTCCACCAGGGTGTCCATACATTTAATAGGTTTATAAGTCGACCATGTTGGATGAATCATGTTACGAACCTGACTGTTCCACCAGGGTGCCCATACAGTTACTAGGTTTGCAAGTCGGCCATCTTTCAACATCTGACTAAACTCTGTCCTTTCTTTTTCTGTCAGTCGATTCCAAACCTCAGCACTGTCCTCATCTGTTAACAGTTAGAAACATTTTTGCATTAATTTGGGCAAAACGTGGTTATTTGCGAGCAGTGGTTACTAACTTAAGTTAACTGTTTTCATTTCGAAGTGCTGTAAATTAATTTGTTTCTTAGTGATTGTTTGGAACCAAAACACGGGAACCAGTTAAGTTTACATACTGATCAGTAATGTCCGTAATTGTTCGACTAAAGCCATACCCTAATCAATGATTCTATTGTAATTTAGTATATTGCTTAACTTAAGTTCAGGTCGCATTTTGTTTGTGTGGTTTTTTATTATTATTTTTTTTCTAATAATAATTTGGGCGCCCTAATTTGAGCGGTTGTATTTTGGGCACGATGAATATCATCATGAAATTAATGCAATCTAAAAACCCTGGCAACATCGCAGCACACACTTTTATATCACAGCCTTTGTTATATCAGTTGTAGACCATGTGCTGGATCAGGAAGTGGCTCAATGGGTCTGATGAAGGGGATTGAACCAACAACATAAGATATAAAAATCTTAATCTCAGACTTTATGATGAAAACCTATGCTCTCTCCCACAGACATGACAGCATATACCATAGCCTTTGGTTTGTTTAACGTAACTAAAGCACACTGATTTATTAATCGTTGGTTACAGAATGTCAAACATTTTGTTATTTTGACCAATACATATAAAGTAAAGTTTGTTTTATTTAACGACGCCTCTAAAGCACATTGATTTTTATCTGATCATCTGCTATTGGACCTCTATCATATGGTCATTCGAACATGTCTTTAGAGGAAGCCCACAGCCGCCATATAGGCTACTTCTTCCAATAAGCAGCAAGGGATCTTTTATATGCAACATCCTACAGACAGGACAGCACATACCACGACCTTTCATAAACCAGTTGTGGATCACTGGCTGGAACGGAAAATAGGCCAAACTGTAAATGGGTCCTCTGAAAAGGATCGATCCGACGACCGACCGGTTCACAGGCAGACATGCTACCGTTTGAGCTAGATCCCTCTCCCGACACATTCATATAGTTCATGTGAGCCAGTCTCTAACAGGTTTTGAACTACTTTCATCAGTTTGAGTCCGATGTCCTACCACTGGACCACCGAGTTTCACTAACACAGCCTTTGTCAAACTATTCAATTCTGATGTCATAATTTGTTTGTAACACCTATATCTTCTACTATTTGATAATAAATTGAAATGATAATCAAGGAGTGTACATGTAGCTATGACAAAACTGACACACTTGAATTAATTAAATTTGAAAGATAAAACAAAAAAAGAACATGACAGTAATAAAACTAATAAGACATAAAAAAAAATCAAATATCAATGCCATTTTTTGCATTTCTGGCCAAATAAATTTTCTGGTGAATCATCTCTTCAGAATGGCCCAAATATTTTAACTTACCAAGGTCAAGTCCACATAATCTTTCTTCAAGGTCAATTTCATCTTCTGAAAATAAGAAAAAAGGTGTATTTCACAAAATGGTTCAATGCATATATCAGAATGTAAAGTATCAGGGAACTGGGGTATCAGAGATTTTGTATCATGTGGGACGAATACAATATAAAAGTTTTAATTATAGGGTCAAATCAGCCCAAAAAAATGAAATTTTAAACCCGACCATTTCAGCCAATCGGACCAGTGGTATGGGAGATATGGCCCCCCAAATTATGAGATTTTCACCCAAAACAGGCATGGCTGCTAACCTTTGAACTCTCATATCTCAGGCACTAGTGGGTCAATCTTCATAAAATTGATGGAAACGCAATATCACAAGGATTCCAAATATGTCATTATTTTTTAAGTTGGTGAATATTGAGGTACATGGACCATTTGACCTATGTTATGGCCTTGAAGTTTACTGTGTGGAACACATGACCTAGAGATGACCTTTCTTGAAATTTAATCTCCCACATATTAACTAACACATATAAAAGTTTCAGAGGTGTAATATTTTTTGTTTAGTATCAATACAGATTCAAAAATTAACCGTCCTTTAAAATAACACCTTTTCTGCCATTAACATCTGATTGACCAATTCCTGGGAGCGAGATGTAGCTCAAGTGGTGAAGCTGTCAGTCGTTGGATCGATCCTTCTCAGTGGACCCATTTGCAGTTTGGGATATTTTCCGTTCCAACCAGTGGTCCACAACTGGGTCATCAAATGCCGTGGTATGTGTGTCCTTTCTATGGGACAGTGCCTGTAAAAGATCCCTTGTTGCTTATCGGAAAGAGTAGCCTATGTGACAGCAGCGGGTTTCCTCTATAAATAAGTCAGAATGACCATATGACTGACGTCCAATAGCCGATGATAAGATAAAAAATCAATGTACTCTAGAGGCATCGTTAAATAAAACAAACTTTACTTTGACCAATTCCTGATGCTAGGAATAACTATCTCTCTTGAAGTGAATATGTATTTAGAGGAAACCGTTTACCACCACATAGGCTACTCTTTTTTGATAAACAGACAGGACAGCACATACCACGGCCTTTGATGAACCAGTTGTGGACCACTGGTTGGAACGGAAAATTGTCCAAACTGCAGATGGATACAGCGACCAACCAGTTCTCAGGCAGTCATTCCGCTTCTTGGTTTTATTGTTCTATTCCTCAACTCTCATCCTGATAGGCCGCTATAGCTGTTCAAGAAATATCTTCACTGAACACGACAGGCTGCTATAGCAATTTGTTACACCCGTTCTATTTGGCACTATGCTTCACGGACTTACCATTTGCAACAGTTGTGTTTTTCCCATATTTATAGAGCATGGTCTCCTCACACTTCCAGTAATTTTTTTTATTGTAATCAAACCAAAAAACCCACTATATGAACGATACTGATGGAAGCATTACGGTACTGATGCATTCATTACTGAGTTACCATCTTTTGAACACAGATATGTCCCGCGCAATTCTCTTGACTGTTGACTGATCAATGTCAGGTCTGTTATTTCATTTTTTCAACATACCAACTTAAAGCAACGTTGGTACTCGGGATTGAATATTATGGCCGTTACGGTACTGACTACAAGTATCGGCATTATGTCTTACTGGACTTAAAAAATAACGATTATGCATACATGGGCAACACAATAGGGAGTATTCACGCTCCTTGGTCGAAATCTATGGGTGCGGTGGGGCACGATCGCACGCCTTAAACGTAAAACCCTGAGAAAAGTCCATATAAAAATGGGGGTGTTAGGCAATTATTTGTATAATGTATTTCTATTTTTAATTTTATAAATATATTTATAATTAAATATCAATACCTCTTTGCAAAGATTTATTTATTAAAGCAAAAACGATTGACGAGATACGAATATTACCGGAAATGACCAAGATGTCCAGAATATTAAAATGGATAGAGTTACCCCACTTTGTAATAATCTCTGCCAACTTTTATTATAGTTTTATTATATTCTGATTTTTCTATAAGAGTGAATTGGTAATATTTTAAATTATTACTTAAGAAAGTAATGACAATAACTGGAACATAGGACTTTTTTGCTATTTCCAAAACAAGAGTCCTTTGTCACTTAGGATCACACAAACTAAAGTAATCGACAAATATCCACGTTCCAAGTGGCGTAAACAAACTATAAATAATTTTTATATTTCTGTTTATTGTATCAATGTAACACTTAACCAGGTTTTCTGAGGAAAATATGCTATAATGGCGTCAATCCTGGGAAGGATGGGGAGCTACCATCACTCCCCCACCCCACCCATCATGTTACGACAGGGAGATGCTTCAGTCTATTTTAAGAAAGTTTCATAGTCTAGTTGTACTTAAAACATTTGGGTCATCAATCCATGATAAAAAAAAAACGAACCAGTTAAACTTGAAAACGTAAATAAAGTAACATATTTACAAATTGTTATTCACAATCACAATTGATCTATTCTTCAAGACAGTGTGGGCACAAACACATTGTGTGAAATCTCACAACCCTTTGCTCAACGCACAATTTAAGATGCACCCAGTGGTTTAAATTATTTTTTACATTGCTATACATGTATTCATGTTTAATGAATGACAATTTTTTACTTCTATTTCAGTTTGTTTTTAAACTATTCTTAACCACATCCATTGATAATGCTGATTTTTAATATAAAAACAAAAAAAATATTATTTTTTATCTTATGGAGTTGGACAAAATGGACTTCCATAATTTTTCTTCTTTAAGCAGCAATGCATGCCACGTGACTTTCTAAACTGGCAGACGACAGTTTGTGAGCTGTCGGTGGTAATTGCTGCTATTAAGGTATGTATTGATGTTGCAGGATATTTAATGTGAATCTACAATACCAAATGAGTGTTGTGTATCACACAAACTTTTAAAAAATTAATTCTTACCCAATTTTTTCTCTCATTGGCATAAATCCCGGGGGAGGGTGACACGTCTCCCCACATTTTGGACAGGGGGAGATGTCTGTTTAATTACTCCCACCCCCACTTTTTGCTTCTAAAAACTGAAATTAAAATGCCTATATGATAATCTTTACTAATATTTCTCTTTATTGTATCAATGTAACACTTACCCATGTTGTCTTAGCGCAAATATACTAGCAGTCACATTGAAGTTCACAAGGGGCCAATAGTGACGTCAAAACGGGGGAAGGAGTGGAATGGTCCGGCCCCCCTTTTTGGACGGGGGATGTTCCGTCCACCCCTTTCAGGAATGGGTTTTCGCCCTTGTTTCGGCGCCATTTTGCAAGACGCCATTTCAAAACGGTCCAACCCGCTTTACAAAATTGTTAGTTTAAAAAACAATTTACTTACAGACAACCGTCCATCGCTAACAAGTCTCAATCGATAAATCGATCCACTTGTTAAAAATCTGTGAAGCCTGGCAAACTAGCAGCTACTGATCCAAACCAGTGAAACTGACATTTTTCTTTTATATAGGAACATCCGAACACGTGCATGACCTCGAGCTGGTTATGGCATGTGCAAAGCACGTGCAGAATAATCATAAATATTAAAATGTAGAGTTTTAGAGCACGTGTCAGAATTATCAAATGTTTGACAGCCAACAATCGATCATTAATATGTCAAAGTCAGGGCGTGAATCCAGGAGGGGGCACGGGGAACAGATGCTCCACTTTTTGGACAAGGGGGTGCCTATATTATTACACACCCTCCCCACTTTCTGCTTCGAAAAACTGAAATTAAAATGGCTAAATAATAATCTTTACCATTATTTCTCTTTATTGTATCAATGTAACACTTAACCATGTCTCAGGGGCGTTGGAACGGCATTCATATTGGGGGGTGGGGGACTGCTCTCATTTCTGAACATCACAATTTGCCTGTGAATATTCAGCAATGAATAAAAAACATATTTATGAAAATTATTGGGGGCTGCAGCCCCCCACCACCTGCCCAGCGGCTCCAACGCCTCTTGGTCTTAGGGCAAATATACTGAATACACAGGGGGTCTATAATTGCGTCAATTCTGCGGGGATGGGGGGAGACACATCCTCCACCTTTTGGACAGGGGGCATGCTCCGTCCATCCACTTCCAGGATGCGATTTTCGCCCTTGATCAATGTGTTCTAGTAGTGTCATTAACAAAAACAATTTAAAAAATAAAAACATTTTTAAAAAATCAGTAGGCCTATTCGATATTATTATTAATCCCATTCCATAAATGTATAGGGCAGAAAGTAGCTCACGGGGTAGAACGACCGCTTAACTAAAATAAATAAATAAATAAAACAAACTAAAATAACTTCAGCAGATTCTAAGGGGAGTAATTATTTATCAGGCATGGTGTAACCCTTCTAGCAAGGGGCCTGTTTACACATCAAGTTGATAACTAATGCCATTCATATTATGTATATGTTTATTGGCACAAGGAATGTAAACAAATCAAAATAAAATAAAGCTCATAATTAACGACACACAGGTTTAAACAAACGCACAGTTCATTAAAACAAACGCACATTTCATTAAAACAAACGCACAGTTCATTAAAACAAACGCACATTTCATTAAAACAAACGTACAGTTGATTAAAACAAACGCACTGTTCATTAAAAAAAACGTCAAACATAATCACTACGTGTAACCAGAGCTGGATTTAAACCTTGGAGTGCCGGGGCCACTTTAGGTTCGGGGGCCTCAACACAGACATTAAATTACATGACAAATAAACAAATAAACTGAAATGAATGACTAGAACTAATTTTATAATTATTACCTTTTTTAAATAAAGGAAGTTCTTAGCCTGGGTGCCCCTCAAGCAGTTGGCCCCGGGGCAATTGCCCCCTTTGCCCCTTATAAATCCAGCCCTGCGTGTAAAAATTGTTCTGTTATTTTAAATCTAGTTAAAAAGACTTATTTAAACAACAACACACACTGGCAGGATTTTCTCCAGTAATTAAATGTACTGAATAATCCTCTGTCCTGGCATTAAAGTTCCGTTAAAGAGACTGATCCTAGTTATATTACAACTACTACCGATTTTAGACATAACTTATTTTCTAATTTTATAAAGACAGACATCGTAAGGGCCTAGATTTCTTATACGCCGGTTCGCATCTGCGTATCACCTTAGATTACAAATATATACATTCGTGTGTGTGTGTGTGTGTGTGTGTATATATATATAGGCCCCTGCATCGGTTTTAGATATTGTAACGTATTTTCCAGTTTTGTGACGACAGCCACCGGTTTTAAACGTATTTTCTAGTTTTATGACGACAGCCACCGGCTTTAAACGTATTTTCTAGTTTTATGACGACAGCCACCGGTTTTAAACGTATTTTCTAGTTTTATAAAGACAGCCAGCGTTTTTAAACGTAACGTACTTTCTAGTTTTATGACGACAGCAATCCGTTTTAGACATTGTAACGTATTTTCAAATCTCGCCGCCATTTTTAAACTGAGCATTCGGTAACGGGACGCTTCGAGTTCACAAATGGCCTATCTGCACTTCAGTCTCTGGATTTGTATTTTGCCAAGATAACGCAGGGTTCTTAAAGGTGAATAGCACATCATGTGCAAGATCAAACATTAAACGCATTCTATATTTTATTAGTACTTAAGCACTGTCATTATTCAGTCCCATAATGATTGCAAAAAATGCCAAAATGTCCATCCAGATACTATTAGAAGGTCGAGAACTGCTAGAACTCCCGTTACCAGAGGTCGTGGTTTTCAGTGTGCAGTCCTCAACGGAAAGAACGATCTTAGAAGACCACGGCGTAACTTTAGGAGAAGTTCCTGTACCGTGTGCGGTAACAGTCAACGGAGTACTGGTTCCAATGCTCTGCTCAACTTTCAAAAAAACCTGTCCATCAGAAAAGACTCGTACGTTAGTATCTTCAACAGAGTCGTATATTATAAAGTTGTTGTTGTTAAAAGATGAATCCCGGTCGGTGGCGGTAATCGAACCGATGATCCCTGGCGGTGTACAGTCAAAAATATGAAATAGAAACGCTGATTTGGTAAATATTGGAGGATTGTCATCGATATCTTCGAATGTGATTCTGACGGTCCCAGAATCCTTATCCCCGGTCTGTGCGCCATATTTTGTGTCTACTACTTGGATACCCAGTGTAACAGAACCAGGGTGAAGGCCGCCGTCAACGTCCCACGTGACTGTAGAGGTTATGACCCCAGAGTTCGAGTCAATTGTGAAGAGTCCGTTGTCGTTTCCAGACGTGATGGTAAATATGTGCCCATCGCCGACATCTTGATCTGTCACCCCAAATTTGGGATCCACTATCGCCTGAAAGTATGAAATATACATTTGTCTAAAGGTAACACAACATCCTCACAACGTCAGGGGTTCTGTCCACTCGTGTCCGTGGGACCCCTGACCAATATAGTTCATAAAAACCCCGGGCCGACACGTTTTGTTTTATTGGATGCTTCTCTTGATGAGAAGAACCAATCACAATTCGGCTTTCAATGCATAGATCTTCACCTTATCGATGTAAATAATGAATCATAGAAGAGACGAAAAAAAGATTGTGTTCGTAAATTTAAATGAAAAAAAAAAAACTATGACACAATGACTTATCTACAACTTTTAAAATGAGGCGACTGTTGTAAGGTTTAACTGCCCCATGAAATACGCCAGGTTTAACTGCCCCATGAAATACGCCAGGTTTTGCGTGTTTATGTTTTCCTCGCTGCCGACCTGGCTTATAAAACAAGCGATCTGATTGGATAATATTTTTAGCATGATATCACCAACAGTGTTTTCGTATTGATGGTGCAGTAAACAGCCCGGGTTTTTATGAACTATAGTGGTCAGAGGTTCTATGGACACGAGTGGACACAGGAGCCATGACGTGATGAAGGTAAAAAAAACTGTACCTACTTTTAGTGTTATGCAAATGGCTATACCCATATTATACATAATTAGCGTGAAGACAGTTTAATTTTTCATAATGGCTATTATCGTGATCTTCGGTCGCAGTGACTAAGTCAGTCCTCATGAAAACAGAAGTTATGTAATATTTTTAAGTGCAGGGACGTTGGAACGAAATTCATATTGGGGTGGGGGGGGGGAGGGGCTGTTCCCGTTTCTGAACAGAATTTCCCTGTGAATAATTTAACAACGAATAAGAACATATTTATGGGAATTATAGGGGGCCTGCAGCCCACAAGCTCCCCTCCCCGCCCGGTTTCAACGCCCCTGAAGTGGGTGATTGTATTTGTGCGTGTGTGTTGTAGTTTTTTACTATAATAATTTGTATCTTTAACTGACATCCTATAACAGGGCATGGGCGTAAATCCCGGGGAGACACGTCCCTCACTTTTTGACAGGGGTGACGCCTATATAATTATGCCCCTCACTTTTTGCTTAGAAAAACTGAAAATTTCAGTGAAATTAAAATGCCTAAATAATAAGCTTTATCAGTATTTCTCTTTATTGTATCAATGTAACACTTAACCATGTGATCTTAGCTCAAATATACCGAAGTTCACAAGTGGTCTATAATGTTGGGGGGTGGGGGGGAGAGCAGCGGGATGGTCCGTCCCCCCACTTTTTGGACAAGGGTATGTTCCACCCCCCCCCCACATTTTGGACAAAGGTATGTTCCGTCCCCACCACTTTTTGGACAAGGGTATGTTCCGTCCCCTCCCCCCCACTTTTTGGAACGGATTTTCGCCCTTGTAACAGGGTATGCCTATTGGACCACTTACAGAAACACTTTGACTCGCCCGTACAACTTTTGAATGGCCCGCAACCGAATTAAATAGTTTTTTAAACTTTACTTAAATTTCACTTTAAAAACCTCTGTTTCATCTGTCATTTTTTTTCTTTGACTCTGACACACCTGACAAGTAACGCCACGTTTCCGAAATGACATTTGCTGCCAATAACATGTTTATCATAATGGTATTACATGTACATAACAGGTGCAAAACTATTGAACAATAACAACTCGTTTGTTGACAGGTCACTGGTCATTGACTTGTCAAGAATCAGCCACCGCGGAGTAAGGGGTGCCGGAGGGGCCATTGCCTCTTCACTTTTTAGGGTACAACTAATAAAAGTAAAGTTTGTTTTATTTAACGACGCCTCTAGAGCACATTGATTTTTATCTGGACGTCAATCATATGGCCATTCTGACATATTTATTTAAAGGAAACCCTCTGCCGCCACATAGGCTACTCTTTCTGATAAGCAACAAGGTGTCGTTTATATGCACCGTCCTACAGACAGGACAGCTTATACTACGGCCTTTGATGAACCAGTTGTGGACCACTGTTTGGAACGGAAAATAACCTAAACTGGAAATGGGTCCACTGAGTGGGTATAACTAATTTAAAAAATCACTAAAAGCTATTTTTGCTGAATAAAAATATTTTCAGACTCGGTGACAAAATAAAGTGGCCGAAATCCGGAGACATTTCGAAGTATGAGGGGATTCCTGCAGGAACGCTGCTGTCCGGTCACCTACTTTTCAGTGGCCCCACCATACTTTCAAATGCACTCCGGGGCCCTGAGAATTCAGTTAATTTGAAGTTCCCACAATTCTGGTTATGGGACAGGCTATTTTTATAACATGGTTCCTGTGAACATTAAAAAAAGAAAAGTTTTTAAAACGTTTTAATGTTACAAACATTGGTTTCAATTCCCACTGAAGACCACAAGATTCGCATTTCTCACACCTGCTTCGTCATCTCAGGTAAAATGTATGTGTTGTAGAATATTTTCCCCTTCAAATATGATTATAAGAAACAAAAGGGCCGCTACGTTGTAATTTTACTGATACCAAACGTTTTCACTGGTTTACAGTCCATGAGCCAGACCTCAATGTTTTAGATTTCATTTCTCGAGGGACTAAAAGCCACTATGGTTTTCAGTTGGCCAGATATAAATAGGTATGAAAAAAATATGATGGTCTTTTCAAAATTATAAGTCAAATTACCAAAAATGTGTATTTCTCATTACATTTTGTCTATGAATTTGTTTTAGTATTAACAAACTACTGAAATATTTATATGAGTATGTAGATAAGACATTACTGAACAATATGCCATTGACTGGACGTTTCTAACCTTAACCAGTTTTGAACAATAGACCATTTTCTCAGAGATCAAGCCCGAAGTCAGGATTTTAGAAGGGGGGTTCATTTTGGTATTAAAAGGGAACTTGCGAGCAACATTTGACAGGGGGGTGCCCCTTGAAGCTCCAGCATTTTTGACAGTTACAGGCCTTATTTAATTAATTTCATAGGCCAATAAATATATTTTAAAAACAGGCAATTAGTTAAGAATAGAGAAAAACCATGGGTCATGCACCAATAATCCTAGTAAACTCCAAAGGGTTACAAGCAACCATGAACAAAAATGGCTTGCATCACTTTGGATTTTGTACCAAACTGTAATTTCTTAAAACAGAATCAGTAAACTCTAGCCTAGTTTGAAAGGGCACTTCAGAAAAAAAGGGGGAGGCTACGGGCTTGGATATGTTATTACAAAACAAATAGCCATTTTCATATATAGCTGGGCTTCTGAAAAGACCATCATATTTTTTTCGTACACTTCAGATATCTGGCTAACTGTAAATCATTGTGGATTTTAGTACCAAATTTGATAATGAAATTTTGTCTGGCTCATGGACTATTAACGTGAAGCGTAGAAGCTAGTGTGAGAGTACGCGAGTTATTTGGTCACGAACGCAGAGTGGGATCTAGCTCAAACGGTAGCATGTCTGCCTATGAACCGGTCGGTCGTCAGATCGATCCTTTTCAGTGGACCGATTTGCAGTATAGGCTATTTCCGTTCCAACCAGTGGTCCACAACTGGTTTATCAAAGGCAGTGGTGTGTGCTGTCTGTGGGACGGTGCATATAAAAGATCCTTTGCAGCTTATCGGAAAAGAGTAGCCTATGTGGCGGCAGCGGTTTCCCCTAAAATACATGTCAGAATAACCATATGATTGACGTCCAATAGCCGATGATAAGATAAAAATCAATGTGCTCCAGAGCCTTTGTTAATTAAAACAATCTTTACTTTTTGGTCATGAACGCAATGATGACCTTCACTAGACTATTTTTGCGCTTCAAGAGAATTTTTGGAACGGAAGAAAAATTGTGAAATCTAACATAATTTTGTTTTATTATATGTCCCTAATCTACTGCCGAACACATACCACTGTTCCTTCTTGAAGTGTTACGGAGAAATCTTTTGGCGTGAGTACCGGTGGATCGTTTTCATCAACGACCCGGACTTCCAGATAAAAATCAGACTCCGTACAAAATCCATTTGAAATTTTGATGTTTATTTTTATTAGATTCATAGTCGCAACTTCTGCATCAAGCTTGTGATTTAATATCAGATTATTACCTGAAAGAAAACGAGAAAAAGCATAATTAGAAAAATAATAGTAGAATCTCGTAGGATTGGGGTCAATTACAGTAGCGGATCTCGATTTTTTTTTACCTTTAAAGAGAGGGACGTGAAAATTAAAACATTTTTCATCATTTCTATTCACTCGTCACTTTTTTACCACCCTTTTCACAAATCCACATTTGGATCCCCGTTTCAGAAATCCAGCATCCGCACCTGAATTGCTATTTAAACCAGTCCCTTTTGTGACAGTCGTCGATCTGAATATCTGAATAAAAACTCGAAAACAGATGAAGTTGAGAAGAAATAGAAACAGAGGTAGAAGTGGAAGAAGTAGTAGAAGAAGAAATGCATTACAGGGCACAATATTTCACGCGAACCGCCGTTCTGTTCGCGTGTCGGTTACGCAAAATTAAATTTACGCGAACCGCAA
>JAULBS010139152.1:0-12840 GCA_032355785.1 Symmetromphalus regularis | reverse complement strand
ATTAATGTTGTAAAGCCCTCGCCAGAGGCTCGGGTTTACAACATTAATTCACTCGGGACAGATAATCCGTAATTCCTTGTAGCTCGATGATTATTCTCTAAATAAGTACAATTATTTGTTATTAAACTGTTTTATTTTACTGTGGTAAGGTATGGAGGCTTTTTTGTCAAAATTAGAAAATGGCTTCTGCAATACCAGTAAACAGATCATGTTTACAGTTGGGATGAAGACAATTTTAGATGAAAAATTTAAACAATTTGATTATTTTTTATTAATGAGATTCATTTGTTTCAGTTTACACAAAAAAAGTAATAACAAATTATATTTTTTAAAAATGCTTGCTCAACGCTACATGTGTACACATTTATTTTAAACGTGAAGTGCAAATATTTAGGGTATTTTGTTTAGTGCTGATTATGGCTTACATGTAATTTGTGGGCTTATTATTATTAAGATTTTGAAAAAGAGCGTTCGGGCTTTAAATTAAGATTTTGAAAAAGTGCGTTCACGCTTTTAATTAAGATTTTGAAAAACTGCTTTCTCACTTTAAATTAACTTTTTGAAAAAGAGCGTTCGCGCGCTTAAATTTGAAAATTTAGAAAATTCCGTAAGTAAAATCCCTTCAAGTTGGTCGCTTTGATGATTGCTTTGTTCTTTCTGTTTGTTAACAAATGTTATATAGTACAGTAATTAAATAATCGTTTTAATTTAATCTGCGGAAATGTACAGTGACGTATTTATAACAAATAACATACTGGTCCTTTCAGTTTCCAGGAAAACATTGTCAGCTAGTTAATATTAATGAAGCGAAGTAACGCGTTGATTTGTTGTAGTTGGTTAGTTGGTTTTTTTGGTTGATTTATTGGTATGGCACATGTGGTTGCAAGGCACATATTGTCGCTGGTGACATTATGTGTCGCAATAGTTGTTTGTGTCTGCATGGGACGGTAGAGAGTAGTTAGTCAGGAACCAGAATCGGAATATGACGTTTTAGCTAAACATTTTGGGTAGAAGCTGGAAACGGGCAAACATTATTTCTGTTTGGAATGGGTAAAAACCCAATATGAGATTTGAGTCCACCGATGGGGTTCGATCCTATGACTAAAATACCTCGAGCGAACGCTCTACCGACTGAGCTACATCCCACCCGGAAAGTTCAATCGCAATGAAGTTAGGTCACCCAGAAGGTGACATCTGAAGTGTGAAATACTTAGAGTAATCATACATAAAATCGGCACTACAGAAAGTCAAGTGGATTGTTTACCACAAAAAAATGTGTTCCAAATTCAAGACCACTCCTCGTCTTCTCGCTCGTTCCTGATCCCCGGATCATATCTTCTAATGCTTCTTTCCGCGTTGCCGCTTGAGCGAGTTCTACCCTATCTATCAAACTTTTTCTTGGGTACAAGCGCTTACTTAAGTCAGCACCTGTGCCCACGAGGGGCGTGCTTCAAAACATCTCGCTCCGATTAGCATATTAGACTCTTGTCCTAGACCGTGACATTGAAGCTCGTTTATCAACAAGTAACCAATAAGTTTGAATCTCATCACCATACATTTCAAGATTTATTTTAATATTATCATCATTATCATCATCATCATCATCATCATTATTATTATCATTATCATTATTATTATTATTATTATCATTTCTATTTCATTATTATTGTTATTATTATGACGACTGTTTCCAGGATGTCCGTCTGATATCTTGGCCCGTTAAGATTGTTTTGAACAGTGACTAGATCTTTCATTGGACCAATGGATGCAAGATTACATCTGTGGCATGCCTGACACCATGCTAAACGTGCAGCTTTGTCTGCTTGATTTAGAAGGTGACGTTTGATAGATCTCCTGGCTCTGCACCCAGCGGTCATCAGCCGGGCCCTTGCGTCTTCGTTGACATGGCCCTGTTGGGAATCCAATTATTTCAAAAGATTTTTCACTTTGGAAAATGGGCAACGTCAAAAAAGTCTTAACAACGCTCTGTCTTTTACCCCTCCCCCCCCCCCATCCTACACACACACACCTTTTACGTACAATTAATCAAAACACCACTAAAGTTGGGGGGTTTTGGGGGGGGCTAAATAAAAATATTTTCAAACAATTTCAAATGCACTCCGCGGCTCTTGTATATATACATATACATATTAAATTTTATAGGTCGTTTTTTTCAACATAGTAGTTAACTGTTAATCCCAGAAAACACTATAAGCTTTAATGATAATATTCTTGCGTGTCTGATTGCAAGATTACACAAGCTGAATTTAAATTACACAAACACTTCCGTTGCCCTACTTCATTAGGTAACGTATTCAGCAATATACATTCATTAGACTTTCTTTCTTCCTTTCAGCGTTCACCCTGCTGTCTGCGTACTTTCCGATACTCATTATTTCCCCAGGGATACGAGAACGACTCACCTTAGCATAACTATTACTGCCATTTGTTCTGAATCAACACTTGTTGACATTATTGATGTTGTTATTAACCCACATAGAAAGAAAGCATTTATAGTGCAACTGGCAGATAAAACTGATAATGTGACCATGACCTTGGTGTATTGATCCATGAATCCTTGTTTAGAATGTCAATGGAAATAAGATAGACATAAGCACCCTAGTGCTTCTATCATAGTGTATGAGACATTGGCATCAAGGTTGGTATGTACGGAGGTCGAATCCCAGGTGAGATATTGAATTTTAATCTCAGTATAGGCTCCATCACAGTGTTTTTAATGGGGGTTTTTTGTTCGTTTTTCTTAAAAATAAATTTGAGGGGGCGGGCGGGGGGCTTCTGTTTTGTTTTGTTGTTTATGTTTCGCCACAAATTTCAGTGGTTACAACTTATACCGAGTGTAACGTCTTTGTATGAAAGTGCGTATAAGAGATCCCTTTCTGCTTGTCGACAAGAGCAGCACATTATGTGGCGGCAGTTAGTATTAATATGATATAGAGATTACATAGCGAGACCCCATAGAATACAGAGTGATGTACGATTAAAAACACACGAGTTATAATATAATCGGTATCCTATGAGATAACTCCTGTTAGGGTTAGAATAAATAAACAGACGCCATGACACCAACTCGAGATGCTCGGGATCTAGCCTCTTCCGTCAAGAAAGCAGACGAACTACACAGGGAATTAATTTGAAACTTTTTTCTCAAAGTTTTGGTTACTTTTGAAAACTGATTTTTGGGATTAGTGAAAATTGGTAAATTTTCAAGTCTATAATTCATCATAGTATTATTTACATGTTTATTGCACATTTTAAAATTTGGAGCATCGTGTTACTTTGTTAACGTTTGATGTTTGTTATGACAGCGAAGAAAGCATGCGCAGCTCTTACGCACGCGAGATATTGCCAACTCCGGAAAGGGCACGAAAAGAGAACAGGCACGAATAGTAAACACTTGACAAAAGGCATGTAGATTATTGGTAAAACCAATAAAAAAATATAACATTTAATGTTAGAGATAACAGAGATCTTGAAGTTGATTTGTTTATGGACGCCCGAGAAGCTATTATATGTCAAACATACAGTATTTATAACCCATGGTATTACGTGTAAGCCTATGTTACATGTATTTTCAATTAGCAATAAGGAGTCTTTTATTTTACATGAACTTTCAAAATAATAAACGGTTCTACATACCACGGCCTTTGTTATATCAATTATGGACCATTGACTAAAACATCAAAGCCCTGTGCACCTGTGAAATTTGGTGTGTGCGGTTTTTAGCATTCTAATTGAAACAACCTAGCACTGTAAGTTGAAATTAAATACCATATCTTACATTACCAGCGTACGGCCTAAGATGAATATCACCACATTATAAAATGCAATAAATTATACACACACATGATATCAACGCCTTTACAAATATGTCGTCTCAAGAAACATTTATATTTATTATGCAAAATCAGAACACAACTTGTGCAGATACAGTATGTAAGTTTATTTACAATGGGGTGAGTTAGTAAAGTTGTCTTCCCATAGGAGGCGTCTTGGTGACAAGGACAATTCCGGACGCAATAACGCTAAACGATTGAAATGAATAACACAAAAATGGGTGGCACTTTGTAGAGCTTAGAACAGAAGTCTTGCTTTGGACTGGCATTGTGTACACACTCGACAATTTAGCCTTAAAACAAATATTTTACCATATGTAACCAACTCTCTGCTTCTCACTCGAAGAAAAATAGCATTAAAATTACGTTAAATACTTTTGGAGATAGAATTTTCACTGACTGAACCTCGATAACTTAAATTTCTGCTATAAAACTACGTCATCAGATGACATCATTCTCCAAGTGTTTACTACCTCGAGGTAAGTATTTTGTAGATATTTACTTGTTTGGTCTTTGTTCCAAACAGATAAATTAGTGTATCAAAGATGTAAATAGTTAGCTATGTGTACGTGTTCAAACCTAACGATGGCATGTCCCATTATGTTGTTAATCCATCTGAAATTCAGCCAGTTGTAGGCCCACGTGTCATTGAGTACGGTCGCAACTTTTGTTTGATGTGTTTATAAATAAACACGTACAAAGCTGATGATTTGGTGTCTGGTGAACTAATTATATTATTAATAATTTTTTCGGACCGAAATTTAAAAAAAGCTAAATAAATTTGTTCAGAAAACACTTGAGACCATCAGAATAAAGCAATGACGTCACACTTTGCCGATAACGTAGGTTGACGGCTGGTGCTCCCTTCGATTCACTTCGAAGAATTCTACATCTTATATGGACGAATGGGAAAAGGCATGTAGCCTACTTCTCAATAATTCCCCAATGCGTATTGAAAATTAAAAGATTTTGTATTCAAATGTAATTAGACGGATTTCCGTTTGATACTTTTATATATTTTGTTGTTATTATGGATAACGTTTCCGCTCTCGATGACGAAAATGGGTTCCGTTTTAGTAGGGTTTTCATTGTCGTTCAATTAATAAAAGGGGGTCTGTTACGTTCTCTTACTTCTTAAAAAATCAAATATCCCAACAGAATCAAGATATGTTTGTGACAACAAGAACTGTAAATAATTTTTAACATTTAAAGCCTGTCCATCGGCCTGTTTTCAGAATAAATTTTAAAGTTATTAATTGTATTTATCACGTAAATATACATACACGTGCATAATTATAGTACACTGCTGGCACTAAAGTCTGCGCACCTAAGCATTTGTGATAGTTTAAAAGCAAAATCAGTCCATAAAAATATTTGTTTTACAGTCATATAGTTGTGGAACAGTAAACACCTTATTAGTGGAAACATAAAAGTTCTTCTTCCTTTTTTAAACTCATGCAACGAACACTTTATTAGTGGTACTCCTCTGTTTTCACTAACCTCTTTGACAGCACATAAGTCTGCGTACTACGCATGAAAACATCCGTTTGGCCCACTTCCGATGACATCAGCAGAAAAGGTCACATCAGTATCACTTTAGGGGTCAATTAACATGACGTATCACATATAAAATATGTTTCAAATTGCTAAATAATTTTTAAATAAGTTCCATATGAATGGTGGTCCTTGAACTTTAATTTTTGGTACCAGCAAATAACGTGTATAAGAAAGTTAATGTTAACACATGGCCTAAAGGTAACCACTTGGGATATTGCTAATCACAGTATTTCAACATTATTGTTGTATTGACAATGAACAATTTATGAAACAAACCATAACTAAAGAGAGTCATGTGATCACCATTAATATGCCATTTTCAATTTGAACGTGTCAGACGGAGGGAAATTTAAAAAATAAACTTGCCTTTCTTTTATAGAGGTAAAGTTTGACTTTTATGTTGTTTGGAGATTCAGTTGTTTCTGTGATTTATATAATATACATTTTCTGTAAACTCTTATAAGCTGAACTGTTAAATTGTCTGTTGAACAGGAATGATTTACTTGACATAATGGCAGGTGCTCTGTTTTCGCTACGCTTACAAAGGCATGCTATTTGTGCATTAATGCAGTGTTGTATTGAATTAAACTGTTAAAGATTACACTTTTATATATCTTTTTGATCGAAATGTGTTACTTTTATTATTTCTGTAGGACTTAAAATAACACTTTTCTATAAACAGCAAGGGATCTTTTATAAGCACTATCCGACAGACAGAATAGCACATACCACGGCCTTTGTTGAACCAGTTGTGGACCACTGGTCGGTGTAAGTGGCATACACCTACCCAATGAGCCTTGCGGAGCACTCACGCTGGGTTGGACCTGATACTGAGATTAAAAATCCCATGCCTCGACTGATCTCAGTACCTACCAGCCTCAAGTTCGATAGCTTAACCACTGCGCCACGGAGGCCGGTAATAGCAACTGATAAATTTGATCGAGTGTCCTATTGGCATGGGGAAATAATTGGCGCCAAAATTACTAACTCACCCCATTACATATACATAGCAAACAAATAAACATTAATATATGCTTCTAATCACTTTAGTTAAATGTTTGATTTTATGTGTTGTTCTGTTGTGTTCGAATGTTTGTATATTTGCATTCTATTTTCGAGCTGGAATGAAATATGCAATAAAGTTTCTTATCTTATCTTATCTTTATATTTCCGAGATTACGTAGTAGTCTAATTTTACTGACGTTATTTACTGGTCTAATGAGTGTAATTTATGAATGGGAGTAGAAACAGTTCCGTCTGATCACAGGTCATGACCTCTCAAATTTAAATAGGTAAACTTTGTGAGTTTACAGAAATTTACCAAATGGCTATACCCTCCACCGCGGTGTTGTGTAAGATATTCCCATACTCGTAAGATATTCCTACACACTTGTAAGATATTCCCACACTTGTAAGATATTCCAACACTTGTAAGATATTCCCACACTTGTATGATATTCCCACACTTGTAAGATGTTCCCACACTTGTAAGATATTCCCACACTTGTAAGATATTCCCACACTTGTAAGATATTCCAACACTTGTAAGATATTCCCATACTTGTAAGATATTCCAACACTTGTAAGATATTCCCACACTTGTAACTGAAAAAGTGTAGATGTATCGGTGAATACACGTACACTTTAAATAAAAGAAACTATACTTTGACAAAGACGACGTGGAGTATAATAAATATGAAACACTTTAAAAGCAAGCATATCATATTTTACAACGCTGTACACTGAACGTGATTATACGTGTTCGGCAAAGGTATTATTGAACACATACTGATAGATAGAATATTTGTTTAAAACCCCCTCCCCTGACCCCTCCATTCTAGCACGAAAACAAAAATCGGATATTGATGATTTATTATAGTTGAACACGGGTTGAAACTAGTGGAAAGCATTAGAAATTGTAACACTTCACTCCCCTACCTCATTTTAGATATATCGTCTAGATCAGAGTTATCTCTCCTAGAACTTTCTAATAAAATCGAACAGGTCTTCATACCTAAATTAATTGAAGCCGTTATTTAACAGCATGATTGTGTGGTTTTTAACCTTTTAAACCAGTACTGCATGAAATGTATTTAATTAGATTAAATCTTAAAACGCATTTGGTATATGCAAACATCTTGAAGAAACATTGTCAATGATGAATGTGTTACAGGAAAGCATTAACATATTAGGATATTTTATTTACCATATCTCTTAGATATGAGGATGACAGGCCGCTAAGCATTAGTGTGCAATAAATTGCAATTATCAACTTGGAAGTTGCAGCGAACAAGCACTGACTTGTCGTTACTCGTTATCCAGTTAGCGGATGTAAATTTTGCAGTGGGTCTATAAAATCATTTGGATGTGTAACATACATGTATACTATAATTTGTCGTATACTTACTTTATGGACAGAGGTTCCGTTTAAGACCAGTGTACATGTATATACATATATATATATTAATAAAGTCATGGTTAGAAATGCATATAATCATAAAACGTGTATAATGTGTATATTTGCATTGTGATGTAAACACTATGTGAATAACATCAACAACGTGACATATTTATCACACAGAAAGAAAAACTCAAACAAAACAACAGTTTCACATTTATTAAAGTCAAAAATAAACTAAAAATAGCTTTCTCAAAATGATAATAAATATAATATGCTACCCGAAAGAATTTAGGGAGCACATACAATTGTGTCACAATATGTGCATTTCAATATTGATCGTTTATATTTTATATATCACAGATCTATACTTAAAAATACTTAAAGATACCAAATGACACCACATACTGAATGTCAAAACAGACTTTTGAAATTAACGATAACAGTCATAGTCTCCCATTTTTATGTTATATACAATGCAATTGGTATTTTTTCTTGTTAGTGTACTGTATCAATAAATATGTAAACAAAAGTAAAAAGTATATACTTATAAAACGTGTTTGTGTTCATACAAAATATTAAATGGCTTTTTTTCTGCAAAATTTGTGTAAGTCTTATAAGTTGTATAAGTCTTATAAAATGTATTTGTCTTGTTAGGAAAGTTTGTATCGTTTATTGTGTTGTTGGGTATTCTATTCCATAATATAGTTTACAGAAGTGCAACACACAAACAAACAAACTATCACACAATGTGTATATATATATATCACAGCATAATTATTATACATAAATAAATATTCAATAAATCCAAATATATTATTGTACATCTAGTTATCAAAACAGTATTGAACTCTTATAAATGTTATGAACTTTAATGCAAATTGAATAAAATTATACGTGGATTGTTAACAATGGAAATAATGGATATAGTGGAGGGTATGAATAAATATATTGTAAAAAGTGTTAAACTAATAGTTACTACGTAATTACAATTCAAAGATAACACTGTACATATTATAATTAGTATCAAATCTTTCTGAAATAAAATCCCACAGATACATTTATAATAGCATTAATAATATTTATTAAAACTTTAGATATATTTATTATAGCATTAATACTATTTATTAAAACTTTAGATATATTTATTATAGCATTAATAATATTTATTAAAACTTTAGATACATTTATTATAGCATTAATACTATTTATTAAAACTTTAAAACAACAAAAATCTATATTTTGGTAAGAGATATAATGCTTTATGATTATGGCCAATTGATAATTGGTTTCGTAAAAGCTGAATAGCAAATAGTATCAATGTTCTGGCCAGGATTATCAACATGGCATATTTTATGTAGTTATTATTTTCATTTTCAATTAAGTACAGAAACATGATTTATTAAAGGATGGGAGATTGGAGGAAAAGAAAAAAGAATATCAATTACATTTTTACATTGACTGATTACACGAGAGAACTGTTTGCTAAATGACATCCACATAGGCTACTCTTTTCGATTAGTAGCAAGTGAACTTTTATATGTACATCTCATAGAGAGTACAGCACATATAACATATACATGATATACATGTTTTGTATGATTGCCTAGAGTAGAAAATAGTGCAGTATGGTCAGCTAAGTATGGTGACTGTGAGGGATCGATGAAAACCATGCCACTGAGTTAGTCCCAATTATAAAAGTGCTGATGGATGAAGGCGTTCTCGACACAGGTGATGGAGAGGAAAGCGGGGGAGGTTTCCTTGGAAATTGGCTTTTGCGTGTCACTTCCAACATTCTTTGAATTTTAAAGCATCCAAAGAAGATCAATACATGTTTCAATTCTTTTACTTTTTTATATATACATAGCTTCATAAGAAGAAATTAGGATTTTGTTATTATTATTTTTTAATGAAATATTTTTTCAAAATTTCTAAAATATTGTGAGATTTTTTAAAATTATTATTATTTTCAGGAATGTCTATATACTGATAGTGCACACCCTAAAATATAAATACAGGTTTCATCAAATTAAAATTAGGAAATGTGGAATAACATAAAATACACTATCACAATACAGCTCTACAACATGGTGATAATTATTCAAATAGTAATACAAAATTTGGTTGCGCATTAATACTGTAAAAAGGCACAAATGGAATCCCTTAAATTACAAGCAGGTTTAGCGAATTTTATATCTGCATTTTATTTGATCAGCCTATCAAATTTTGTAGCATTTTATAGTATATGGCATATCTACACTCAAATTATCATATAAAAAAAGTAACATAAAACACAGAACTTGTATATGTGACAATTCACTACTAAATACTGTTTTTTGTTATTTTATACTCGTATGAGGATAGTTTTAAAGAAATATCTTCTGAAGGCAGCAGAAATAATAAGTTTAGTAGCATATATTGCACACAGGCAGTTTTATTATGTATATCTTATACATATTTTACAACAGATCAAAGTGAACCATTTTAATATACATTAATACTTAAGTATTTACATTGTTTACATTATCGTAAGAAAAGTAATGTTTGTTTTATTTAACGACGCCTCTAGAACACATTGATTTTATATTTTATCATCGGTTATTGGACGTTAAACATTATCGTAAGAAGTAATCATATGTACATGTATAACAGACATGTTGGTTTCATGTCAGATTTCCTGTAATATAGGATTTCTTCATATAAAGATCATTAGACATTATTACACATTATGTATGATCTTAAATTTACCTTTAATACCTGTTTCAATACCAGTTTTCTTTGCATACTGAAGACAGTGTTCCGTTCAGAATTAAACTAAAGGAATCGCCACATTTCAGATTGATTACATATGTAATGTGTATGTAATGAAAATAGAAATAGAACAGATGTTAATGGTAATGTAACAAATTATCTCAGGTGTAATCTGGTAAATTTGATAATGGAAGTACCAGACTAGTTTGTAAATGTTGTTATAGAGATCACTGTACATGCATATATGTTTTAATGATTAATGGCTGGTGTAAAATATGTGACGTTTGTGTTTTAAATCCTACAGAAATAAATGTGCATGTATTAATGTGCAGTAACTTTGCATGCTTTCCTAGTGGACGATGTCAAATGACATCCATGCACTGATGTGTCAGATATACACAGCAAATGGACACTGGTGTCAGCAGTGATCAATACACAGTGAGTGACACATGTCAACAGTGACGTCACAGCTTACTTGTCACCAATCAGAGACAGCAGAGTTTTCCTGAGGTCACCAGAACATTCGTCATTCACAGAGTCATTCAAAGTCTTTCCAGTGACGTCCTTGTACCTGGCTTTGATCTCACCCAGATCAACCTGCAAGATTAATCATTTGTATTTTTCATGTTTAATGTTATAAAAAGAAATGTACAGAAATGGTAGTTGTAGTTCTAATACTTTTTTTCAATCTGGTAAATCATTAAACAAATAATCTATTTATAAAACTTCTATAAAGCTAACAAACAAACAAACAAAATGAACCATCACTAACTATAAAAGTTTGCTTACTCCAACGTGTACATCTCTCATTATGGTGTTTGTAAACTGTTTAATATTTCACACATAATAGGTTCACCAAAGATAAAGTGTTCAACTAACCACGCTTTTAGTGATACATTTGTAAAGGTCATAAATGGATTTAAACAAAAATATGTTAATTATGAACGGTGAGTAAAAAATATCAATGATTTCTGATGTTTTAAATGGCCTCACGTTCATAACATTATATTTAACCAGTTACCTATTTTTAAAAAACCCACCATCGAATGTATGTATTTTATAGAACGGTTAATTTGTAAAAGAACTTATGTTTTATGACAATAATTTATATCTAATTCCAGTTAAAACAGAACAATGTGTCTGCTATTTCTGTTCTCTAAATATGTGTATATGTTTCAACATGTGAAGCAGATACTGAGAGATGAGAAAATCTTACTTCTGATCGAGAAACAACTATACGTATAAGACGTTTTTCATTTGTGCCCATCCCAGCAAAGGATTCTTTTAAACTTTCCACAAAGAATAGGATGTGATCTTCCTTTGCTTTAACTGAAACAAAAACAAATATTCATTAAAAATTGGAAACACTTGGTTAAATAAAATATTACTATAGAAAATAATGTTTATTATTAAATTCAATATGTTTATATAAAATTGAGAATCAATATCATTTATACTAATTGTAGTTATGATTAACAAAAGATTATTACCCAGTCCTAGATATCCTTCTTCTGAATCTCCTGACATTATATCCCTCACTGACTCGTATATGTCTTGCTTAGCTATCTATAAAAATAAATAATAATATTAAATGTTTTATGTAACAAATATATCAAGTCAGGGTCACGGTAACGTTTGACATCAATCAAGTTTATAAGGAGATGAATATCAGAAATTGCCAGAGATTGCCTACTCGATAAGGAAGGGAGGAAATAAAGATGAAATATGGATTTTATGATTTAAATCTATGCAACGTCAACATACTTATTTGTTTATATACGAGAAAATAAAATTAATGTGTATGTAATAATATTGAATGGACTCAGTCTGTGCTGATATTTTACATTAGCTATAAAATAGTCAAATTAAACGGGAAGAAGATTAAAGGCCGAAATACACATCCTGAGTAAATATGATATAGTATGTCTTTATTCAGTAACATTTAGCTTAACAGATGGAATTTTAGATAGATCGATGAAACTTACTGGATGTGTAGTCTTTAAAATGTACACTTTATCAGGAGTAGGCCTACATGTCTGCACATTTGGATTTTTTTGTTTGTTTTTTTAAACCTTCCTCCAACGGTTATTTTCGTTTTGTGTTTTTAATTTATATTTTTGTTGTTTTTGTTATTTATATATTAAGATCACCTCCCTGCAAATATTTCTTCACATGCCTGAGTTTTTAATTTATATTTTTGTTGTTGTTGTTTTTGTTATTTATATATTAAGATCACCTCCCTGCAAATATTTCTTCACATGCCTGAGTTTTTAATTTATA
>JAULBS010139141.1:0-12841 GCA_032355785.1 Symmetromphalus regularis | reverse complement strand
TTTGCTATCTGTTATGATCAAAACATCCATTAGCCATCTTGTATTGTTTGCTATCTGTTATGATCAAAACATCCATTAGCCATCTTGTATTGTTTGCTATCTGTTATGATCAAAACATCCATTTGCCATCTTAGAATTTTTGCTATCTGTTATGATCAAAACATCTATAAGCCATCTTGTATTGTTTGCTATCTGTTATGATCAAAACATTCATTAGTCATCTTAGAATTGTTTGCTATCTGTTATGATCAAAACATTCATTATCCTTCTTAGCATTATTTCCTATCTGTCAGCAGCTGTTAGTATATTTTTAGAAAGCTAATATGTAGAGAATCCTATGTGCTGTGACACTCACCTGCATAGCTGGGATGCCATTCAGATCCTCCCAACACAGATCCTGAGAATTGCATGTAAAACATGTTGGGCATCTACTAAAACAAGTGTCTGTACCGCTTTCCTCTTCCTCAGACAGTTTGTATTGCCCCCAGATGTGATCAGAATGGCTAGAAATGATCTACGTACAGCGTGTTGGCATTAATAAGGCAGTGTGATTATAGGAAATTGTAATAGCATCAGACAGGGCAGATTTCCCATCTACACCAGTGGAGTCATTACACCACACAGAGTTGTGATCATAGAGAATATTTATTAACACGCTGGCTCTCATTTATTTAGCTCTTAAAATATCCACAACTTTCTTGTTTTGGGAAGAAAAATGTATATTTTCGCTAACGATAATTATGTTTTAATGATCTTGTGTGTTTTGTGTTTCAGGACATTGTGTATGAGCAACATTGACACAGGCAGCTGTGTACGTGTCTTTGATGCTGTCCAGAAATCTATTCTATCACTGGTGGTAAGTAGCAGACGCAGGCTGGTCTGGTGTGTGTACACTCTGTAAACAGTGAGTGGTGGCAAGAAGAAAGGTGGTCTGTTTATTCAAACTATGCAGCAGGGCATTAGTGTTCATCAAGAACCCTGTCAATTGGAAGGGGTGCCTTTCTAGTTTAGTGCCACTCTGTCCCGAAGCAATGTCTTCAGAGATGCAAGATGACTTTAATAACGCCAGAGTTAATTGTTTTCTCTGAAGAGGTCTCTGCTGGAATTATGTTTATTGATCTGAGTCAGGTTCTGGTAGTTTGCCTTTGAATATAAAATGGAAGATATGTATGTATAGATATGAAATGGTATGTCAGTGCTTGGCAGGGATGTCTTCTGATCTTATCATCACTGAACTTGAGATGCAATTCCGCCACTCTCCTGCTCATTAATTCTCTTCTCTAAACTGACCACTTTCTGTAAGGTATGGGTTGGCAGATTTTCTAAAGGAAAATTCTTTCTGTTTAGTTGTTAAAAGTAAAGTTTGTTTTATTTAATGACGCCTCTTGAGCACATTGATTTTTATCTTAACATCGGCTATTGGACATCAGTCATATGGTCATTCTGACATATTTATTTATAGGTGACCCACTGCCACCACATAGGCTACTGTTTTTGATAAGCAGCAAGGGGTCTTTTATATGAACCGTCCCACAGACAGGGCAGCACATACCACAGCCTTTGATGAACCAGTTGTGGACCACTGGTCTGAATGGAAAATAGCCCAAACTGCAAGTTGTTAAAAGAGAGTCATGATCATTTCCTTTTTAAAGGTATATTATAGGGTGTGTGATAATTTTACATTGTTTAGTAATTAATTTGTTTTTTCCTTTGTTTAATGACACCACTAGAGCACATTGATCTATTAATCATCGTATATTGGTAGTCAAACATTTGGAAAATTGACACATAGTCAAGTGTGAACCAGCCCTTATGGGATTTGAACCACAATCTTCAGCTTTTGAGTCTGATGTCCTACCACTGGACTATTAAGGCTTTGTTTAGTAATGAAACACAAAAATTCAACCAAACACTAAAAAAGAGGGATTTTGTTTTTATTTTTATGAGAACTGCAACTTTATCCATTTTGAATTTAAAATTTCACACCAAAGATTGCAATAATAGTTTGGAATGAGAAAACTATATATTACATTTAAATTTTTGTGATGGTAGTACAAAGCTGCTATAAGCTAATTTTATGTTAGTTAGCTTTTATAATCACATTGCCAATTGCTGCCGCTAATTTTGTGGACTGAAAACAGTAATTATTTCTGGTATAGTTTGGTGTCAAATTTGATTCTACCTAATTACATAGATGCAAACAGCTGACCAAAGTCAGCTTAGCATCATTAGCCATGTCTCTTCTGTTTAGTTTGTTCCTGTAGAAGAAAAGTGCATAGAACAGATATTGTTTGGTATCCCTGACAGGTTCTGTAATTGCTTGTGAATTATAGAAATATATATAGCAACTTACAAGGGTTGTGTTATTGAGAAAAAGACATAAATATCTAATGGTTTGGGCAGAGGTAAGCCTCTTGTTTAGTGTTGTGAACTTTTATCTGTGTGATCATCACTTGGCTGTGCTGGAAAGTGCTGTTAATGTACCATGATGTAGAGGAACTTTGCACTCACCATGCTTATGTAAACTAACCGGAATAGCTTTAAAATCAAATTATTATCTGCTAGCACAGTTTGGTGCATACACTATATAAAGTGCCAGTAAAACACTCACAATATAAGGGCAAAGATATAAATGTCTACAAAGTAAGTAGAATTTTTTTCTTTTCTTTTTTTTAAAGAAAAAAAAGAAAAGAAGCTGCCTTGAATATCTAGATGGAATAAAGTGGGTAACTTTTGAAACTAATACGTATATGTAACAAATCTAATATCTGTGTTAAAGTTTATTAGAAATTTGTATTATACTGCTGCTTTATCAAGTACATGATTGTTTGGAGTTTGCTAGAGTATCTTGGGAAAGTTCTAGAATCATTGATTTTCCGCGATAACGGAAATGCTGATGGAATCACGGAAAAACCTATCTGAAACGGAATTCCTGATTTTCTCCAAAAAACATTATTACTCAACTCCAAATAGCACAGTTTATTATTTACTGGTAAACAGATTTTCCAGCTGCATTTTGTAAACAAAAATAGTCAATACCTGACTACACTGATATCTGTACGAGTTATGCCAAAATTAATTTGGCGCAGATGATCACCAGTCCGTCTATTTATATAAAAAAAAACATTTGCTCAAATTCTCCCACAATTACGCGATTTAAAGAATTATTACATATTTTGGGTTGATTTATTTATAATATTCGTCATAATTTAAAACGATGCAAATTGATTTTCACTATTGATAAATAAATGATACAACTAAAGTTTTTTTTTATGTGATTGATTCTAATTATATTTGAAAATTTTCACAAAAACCAAGTATTACCGAACTCGATGTCATGGCGTATTAAACAAGTTTCAATTCATATATATATAAACCCAAAACAAAACAACATAAATATATATATTTATTATATATATATATTTGTGTTGTTTTGTTTTGGGTTTTTTTTTGAGCACGCATGTGTGTGTGTTTAATGGAAAATATTTCAATGGAACATAAAATGAAATTATATAATTTACTGAAATGTAAAAAATAGAATTTGTTAAATTCTGAAATGGAAAAGGGGAAACCATGAAACAGAAAAAACTGAAAAAAGTGCCTCTAAAGTTCATGGAATTGTTAATGCATTTAGATGCATTGTGGAGTATACATGTGTGTGTTTTAAAATAAATAAAATTATATTAGCAATGGGTTAATTGTTTTTAATATGTCATTTAAACTAGACATCACTTGGAATATATGCTTATCAGAAATTAATACATTATAATTGTCACAAAATCATGTGACAGAATTATATATTTCTGGTGTGCACATGTTTCTTTTTTTCCATTTTAATTACTGTACACTTTATTATTCAAGCCCATAGGAGCCCCCACTTGTCAGCCTTTTTATTTTTTATCACATTAATGTTATAGAGTTTGTACTCAATTCGTCAGAGGACCCAGTAGTCCACAACAGGTTCATCAAAGGCAATGGTATGTGCTGTCTTGTCTGTGGGACACAGTATATATAAAATACCCTTTGCTGCTTATTGGAAAGAGTAGACTATGTGGTAGCAGTGGGATTCCTCTAAATACATTTGTTAGAATGACCATGTGATTGACGTCCAATAGCCGATGATCAGATAAAAATCAATGTGCTCTAGATACGTCGTTAAATAAACCAAACTTTATAGTATCCAGGCCATCCCACTAGTCAGTAACATTTATCAACTTTCACTGTTGTCTCATTAAATGAGTTCGACTGTATTTGAAAAAATGAAATAAGACTAAAATTATATTGTTGTTTTTTGCTGTTGAGACATGATTGGAAATGACACAGCAAGCTCTTTTCAAACCGTAATACAAATTACTCCGTTGAGAATGAGCATCATACTGAAAAGCGAGCTACTACAAGTTATTTGTGATGTGTTCACTTAAACACTGTTGGCTGTAAATCTGTTGGGTAATTAAGTTTATCACTATAATAAATATCTTCTTTAAAGTTTTCGACTTGAAATTATTTTTAATGTGCTACTTTAAATTACCCAGTTACAGCAATTTGTGCCTTGAAAATGTTCCATACAGTTACCTCTATCTGTTCATTTTTTTCTTTAAAAAATCTCTGCCAAAAGTAATAAATTTGTGAAAACTATTTTCTATTTTGTCTAGTGCAAGGGTTGATGTACGGCTGTAAAAATGCGTCTGGTACATTACGCACCAAAAGATCCTGGCAGAGATGTGTGAGTTCCTCTGCCTCGTACTTGGCTTGTCGGCTCAGCTCCCCAGACCCCCTCTGTATTGTTTTGCTCATTTTTATTGAGAAGTCTTGCCAGTGTGTTGTCAAGATGAAGGGATAAATCTAATGTCTGGGTTAGTCGAACCTCCGCTTTGGTTCTGGGCTGTCCAGATACATCAGTGATAAACTGAGCCAGCTGAACACAGCAAAACTTATGCCAAATATTAATATGTGCTTTCTCTCACATACAGTCTCATAATTAATTTATTATAATTACTGACATCAAAATAATATCAGTTTGAGATGTAGTGTTTGAAAAGCTCTGAAGCCAAAATTAAATTTCTTTCTTTGTGTGGGAAAGTATTTCATGAATTACAGAAGCATTACCTGGTCCAAATGGTCGGAAGTGGGATGTAGCTCAAATGGTAAAAAGCCTATCAGTAAAATCAGCTAAAACAATTCATATCAGATTTATTTACTATACATTGGAGTGGGATCTCATTCAGTCAGTGGAGCGTGATTTGGTAATAGGATCAGTGGACCCATTCTTTAATTGGTCTTTTTCCCATTCCCTGACCTGTCTGGAGAAAGTCCATATAAAAGATCCCTTGCTGCTAATGGAAAATGTAGCACGTTTCCTCTGAAGACTATGTGTCAGAATTGCCAAATGTTTGCCATCCAACAGCCGATAATTAATAATTAATATATCAGTGTGCTGTTGTGGTATCATTAAACAACAAAAAATATATATATTATTATACATTGTGTCAGAATTGCCAAACGTTTGATATCCAGTAGCCAATAATTAATAAATCAATGTGCTGTAGTGGTATCATTAAACAACAAAATAAAAAATATAAATTATTGTACTTTGTGTCAGAATTGCCAAATGTTTTATATCCAAAAGCCGATAATTAATAAATTAGTGTGAGGTAGTGGTGTCATTAAAGCAAAAAATAAATTTTAATACATTGTGTCGTACACGTACATGTTACAGGTATGTACTGAAATAACATTAATTGAGAATTGTTGTACAGCTACCATTTACCTGATTAGTCACAAGAGTTAAACAGCAAATAAGTGCCACCGCTAGCAGATAAAAACGTTAAGGTGTTGTTGAAACATCACCACCACAGATCACCTGTTTATATTTGCCATCAAAGACCAGACCAAACAAGCATCTTGTGGTGATTAACAGTCAAAGGTACAATTACCTGCTTATCAACATCCAGTGCATTAGTGAACCTATCGTTTACAGGCAGGTAATGGACGTTGTGCTATACAACACCATGGTCAATTGGTCAGTGCCTGCACATGTCCAGCCCAGCTGTCTGTAATATTCACATATGATTACCCAAACTGGAAGCCGTCCAAACAACAGATGTCAATAAATTTGATATTCTTGTATGTTATGAGAGATGTGAAACGGTGCACAGTATTTGTCAGATCAGTGGGTCTTAAAAGACATTTTAACATAGTTTTCACTTTATTTATGAAAGATGTAAGATATTGTAATATAAATTTCACTTTATAAGATCAGAGATAAAAGTATTTTTTATTTGTCTGGAATTGCAGATTTTTAGCATAGTTTCAGGTTTTCACAATGTGCAAAAAGCACTTGATTAAAAAAATATTCCTTAGTAATTCCTTGTAGTGTCTGAATGACTTTTGAGGATTTTTGTACATCCTCACTTTCCTCCCCGTAAGACAGAGCCAGCACAGCCGTTTAAATATTAGAGTGCAAGACTGAATAGGGGTACCATCAATCATTTGAGGGGTGCCATCAGTCATTTGAAGGGCACCTAAAACGTACTCAATAAATATCACAAAAAAAGGACTTATCAGATTAGTTGGGGGGGTGGAGGGGATAAAAGGTCCACCTTACTTCTCCCCCCAGCTGCACTAGCCCTATAAGATACATGCCCGGTAATATAATATAGAATATTTTCCAAACAGTAGACATTTTAATTTTTTTAATCTGTAAGATATATAATATAGTAAATTCTGTCTCAACAGTGGGTCTTTCAAGGTATCCGTTAATTATAATAAATTCTGTCTTAGACATAACTCCATAGCTAAGTTAGATCAAGATTGTGCACCCAGTGGGTCTTTCAAGGTATGGCCGTTAATTAGAATAAATTCTGTCTTAGACGTAACTCCATAGCTAAGTTAGATCTAGATTGTGCACCCAGTCTGCATACTTGAACAGGTTCCTGATGTTAGCATGTCAAAAATTACCCACACCCACTAGAAAAACTAGTATGCATATAATAGCTTTTACCTTTAAGCATGTCTTAAGTATTGTATATCGGCATAAATAAAGCAGTTTGGGCTATTTTCCATTCCAACCTGTGGTCCACAACTAGTTCATCAAAGGCTGTGGTATGTGCTGTCCTTTCTGTGGGACAGTGCATATAAAAGAGCCATTGGTGCTTATTTGAAAGAGTAGCCTGTGTGGCGGCAGTGGGTTTCCTCTAAATAAATATATTAGAATGACCATGTGATTGACATCCAATAGCCGATAAGATAAAAATCAATGTGCTCTAGAGGCGTCATTAAATAAAACAAACTTGACTTTTTTTGGATGCTGTTATTCGTATGGTCATTCTGACATATTTTAAGAGATAACCTGCTGCCACCACATAGGCTACTCTTTCCGATAAGCAGCAAGGGGTCTCTTATCGGCACAGTCGTGGATGCAGTGAGTGCAGATTTTAAATTCTATGGTATGTGAAAGATTTTAAAATGTGAGGCCAGACATTTGAGAGAGATGATCTTGGTCAGTGTGAGACTTACAGGGAATTTAATTCAGACAATCCAGTAGAATGCTTGAAATGATGTCTTCTCTGATGATGAAGATTGTCATTTTAGTGTTTGTATTTTCATATTAAATGAGATACTAAAACAAGTATGCAGATTTTCACCTCAATGGTGAATAAGACAGTTGTTTATTGGTGGGTTTCTCTTCTTTTTTTTCTTTATACTTTTTTTCCCCTGTTTTAAACCAATTTACTCTGAAATCTTTTTATTTTGGTGGATATAAAATTTGTGTTTTTGTGTAAATGGAGATTAATTTTCATTGAATTCATGGATTTATAAAAAAAAGAAACAAGCAGAAAAATAAAATATATTTCATTGTATTCTTGATTTGTTTGGTTGTTTGGACCATGAAATACATAAAAATTGGATCTCCATAATAATAAAAGATTTAAAAGTGTTTAAAATTACATAATAAAACTAATTTTAAAAGATTTTTGTATTCAACTGATGCGAGTTTATAGTGTTCACATGTATTTTATTTAAACTTTATTTTGGTTTTTTTTTATAGATTGCAAATAATCTTGTGATTGGTGGAGATCAAACAGGCAGTATCTATTTTTGGAACAAATCGACTGGGGAGTCAGAGGCAGCAATCAGAGCTCATGAAGCACCGGTGTATAAAATTGCATATAACAATGGTCGTTTCTGGACTGCTTCAGGGTGAGCCAAATTTTAATTAATATAAAGCTTAGAGACATTTTTCTTAATTTTCTCATAGATCATTGTTATTTCTTTAAAATTTAATATTGTATTATTTCTGAGAAGTTTATTGAATCCTCAACTATCCTATTTTAGAAAATCTAGGTTTGGATGGATTATAAATATAAATGATTTTGGATCTGTAATAATGTTAAATTATGTTTAGTTTATTGCATTAAAAAAAACCCACCTGTAGCCATTAAAGCTGAATTCTCCTATAACAATAACGAAAATAGTAATTTTGATGGTATTTACTGAAAAATGTATTAAAATAATTTTCAGTGTAACATTTTATAACTTTTTTTATCATGAAAATTAAAAATAAAAATAATCAGATGGAGCATGTTTTTGGAGATCATCCTTAGATAGCCACACCTACCATTTTGCCATTTGTGGTTACACCCTGCATTCCGATACACATTTTCTTTGTGTGGAAGCATGTGGGCTTGGAATCTCACACCTATACCTGTGTGTCTGGAGTGAACACATACCTGTGAGTATCAGATGCAGGTGGGATCATTTGGTGTCTGCTTTGCATCAGGGCCAAGGAATCCCCGGCTTGAGACAGGACAGAAAGGCAATGAGCTAACCCACCTCCTCACATCTTTTGTTGTGCTCCGTCTGCTCAGATAAGTGTGTGATTCAAGCCAAAACTCTCGAGTACAATCTTCAGTCTTGGCCTTCCAGATATACCATGATGGAATCTTCATTGTCAAGTTGTTAAACCTGGTCAGACTCACTTTGAACAATTGCAAAACAGACCTCCTGTTCTGTGCCTTTCTTTCTGTCAGTTTGTACACTTAATAGTCTTGAAGATACATCCACCACTATTTATTCCTTACTTCAGTATTTATCAATTGCTTCAGTATGTTTGAAACAGTGTTGTAGAGCTGTTTATGTTTAGCAAGAATGACGGAAGGGTTATTCAAGAGATTCAAACCCAGCTCATCATGTACTCCCTATCTCTAATGTAGTGCATTTTACAGTCCCATTTTACTAGCCCTGGTGGTGCAGTGGCTTCACAGTCAGACTCATGGCTGACAGGTACTGAGATCAAATCAATGTCAAGGCAGGGAATTTTTTTTTTAAATCTAAATACTGGCTCAAATCCAGAATGAGTGATCCATAAGGTTCAGTGGGTAAGTGTATACACTGAACAGTGAGCCACAACTGGTTTATCAAAGGTATCGTTTGTGATTTCCTTTCTGTGGGATAGTGCTTATAAGAGATCCTTTGCTGCTTATCAATAAAAGTAGCCATATTAGTGTGGCAGCAGCAGATTTTGTCTATTCAACACTAATATCTAACTTGGACAGACAATAAAGGAAGCTGAGTTGTGTTTCCAGGACAGCATACTTGAACCTTAATTAGATATAAGCATGAAAATAAGTACAAACATCCAACCATTTATATAAAAAAAATTTGTTCTGAACCAAATATATACACAAATAACTAGTTTTTATTATTATTTTATTGCCTAATGGTTGTAAGCTATTTTGAGATCTTAATTTTACTGACTTTACAATTAAGTCTCGTGCTTTGAATTCAGCCTCTTCATTCTATAATAAATTTGTAACAACAAGTCAGCAGTGTGTTTCCATCTGTACTGTCTTTGAGTTTTTAACATTTGTATTTATTATTCTCCACATAGGGACAATACTGTGAAGGAATGGGACCTGATGACCTTAACCTGTGTGCGTGCCCTTCAGGGTCACAAGGGATCTGTCCGAGATGTCAAAGTGAGTGTTTGAACTATAATGGGTTACAGTGAAAACTTAGGGGTGTGATGGCAACATTTGTGCAATGCTTATGTTGCTGCTGCAGAATGCGGATGTGTTACACATACGTGGAAACCGCTCAGCAGATATTGCACATGAAAGCATTGATAGAGGCATTGAGATATTTGGCGTGTATCTGGAGTTAATGTCACGTCAGTATCTCTTAATATTTACACTTTAGGCAGTTTCTCGTTTTAGTAATTTGAGGTGATGCTCTTTCCAGCCAACCAAAATAACTTTTTGTCAGTAATTCGTAAACAACAGGCAGTTTATACAGATCCCAAAGAACAATCTTTATGGATTGGCTTATCTCCCTTGTGATCAGATTAGTGAGCAAACAGCTGCATGCAAGGTGGGGAGAAAATGCCAGATCCGGTGCATCTTCTAGGAATGCTTGGACGAGGGAGGCTTGATGAGCTTCATGTTGTATTCACTGGAAATCACACATCTCCCTACTGACTTCAAACATCCGCAGTGGCATACACATTGGCATTCACAATAGCTTTTTAGTATTTTCTACTTCATTTTTGCTAATCTTATAGAAGTTTAGAATTTTTCGGACATATATCTTTATATTAAGAAACAAAAGGAATTTTTGTTTTACAGCACCAAGCAATTTTGCTGTTGTGTTTCGTACATACATTATAGGACACATAGTCTACAGAAAATACCTATTAACACAAAGTTTACTCTTTTTGATTAGCATCAAGGATCTTTTTTATATACATTTGCACAGACAGGATGAACATACCACAATTTTTGGTACACCTGTCATGGACGGCTAGCTGGACAGAGAAATAGCCCAAAAGGTCTACTGAAGGCCAGGGAAAGATCTGATGACCCATCACATGTTGGATGCTTTTCTACTAAGTTATGTACTATTCCAAACATGATGTAAAGTCTGAATATAAAAAGACTTTAAAAAAAAATCAAAAAAAAAAATCATTTGGCCTCTATATTGAGTTGGTTTTCAAAAACAGGTAGTTTTTTTTTCTTGTCTGCTGTCAGATTTTATTTTTCAGAAATTAATCTAGCTGTAATTATTTTCTTTACAATGTTGAAAAAGTTAATGAATATACATTCACTAAATTGACAACTTTTGACAGCAGTTTCCTCTGACATGCTTTTTATCTATCAATTTAGCCTTCTTTATATTATCTTGTTTAGAATGTGTTATCCCGAAAACAGGGTGCTTATACTTTATAGTAGAAACTAGTATTTACCTCCAAAAAAAACAAAAACAAAGAATTGTCTTTTGTGGGAGATGGGGTGGGATTGCAACCGTGTATATTACAATTTTATTTAAGAAATCAGGATTTAAGCCAGTTTAGTTGATCCTATATTTGGGAATGGGTAGATATAGTAAGGGTGTATGAGAATCCATAGCAATATGAAAAATTGTTTTAAAAAACACACATATTATTATTAAGTCCATTTTAAATAATAATTGAAAAAGAAAAAAAACTCTGAAAAGAAAGAAAAAAAGGCACCATTCCCCTGAAACCCTAGATATATATCTGTAAGGATTATATTAGTTCTGTTTTAGATAGATATCTATAAGGATTGTATTAGTTTTGTGTTAGATATATATCTATACGGATTGTATTTTGTGTTAGATATATATCTATAAGCCTTGTTTTAGTTCTGTATTAGATACATATCTATAAGGATTATATAAGTTCTTTGTTAGATATATATCTATAAGGATTGTATTAGTTTTGTGTAGATATATATCTATAAGGATTGTATTAGTTCTGTGTTAGATATATATATATATATAGTTCTGTGTTAGATATATATCTATAAGGATTGTATTAGTTATGTTAGATATATATCTTTAAGGATTATGTTCTGTGTTAGATATATATCTATACGGATTATATTAGTTCTTTATTAGATATATATCTATAAGGATTGTATTCGTTTTGTGTTAGATTTGTATCTATAGGGATTGTATTAGTTTTGTGTTAGATATATATCAGTTCTGTTAGATATATATCTTTAAGGATTATATTAGTTCTGTGTTCTGCTGTGTAAAGTAGCAGATTTTGTCAGGTTACTCATTTGTAAATGTTGATTGTGTCCAGCTTGGTCACACCTGGCCTAGCCGATAACCTGCACGTGTGTGTGACGAGAAATGTGAACTTTGTTTTCACTGTACATTCTTCTCCCTGTGCTAACTCATTCATTACCATCACATCTGCTCTTTATTGTTGCCAGGGTTTGTGTAGCAAGAAAGCATACTTTAGCTATTAATGTACTCTGGGCAATCCACTGTTCCCAGTGTCACTAACTCAGTCTTTACAGTGTATTTTGTGTCACAATCAGTGGCTGAGCTATTAATGTGCACAGTGCAGTTCACTGAGTAATTCAGTGTTTACAGTGTATTTTGTGTCACAATAAGAGGCTGAGCTATTAATGTACACAGTGCAGTTCACTGAGTAATTCAGTCTTTACAGTGTATTTTGAGTCACAATGAGTGGCTGAGCTATTAATGTACACAGTACAGTTCACTGAGTAATTCAGTGTTTACAGTGTATTTTGTGTCACAATCAGTGGCTGAGCTATTAATGTACACAGTGCAGTCCACTGAGTAATTCAGTCTTTACAGTGTGTTTTGTGTCACAATGAGTGGCTGAGCTATTAATGTACACAGTGCAGTCCACTGAGTGATTCAGTCTTTACAGTGTGTTTTGTGTCACAATGAGTGGCTGAGCTATTAATGTACACAGTGCAGTCCACTGAGTGATTCAGTCTTTACAGTGTGTTTTGTGTCACAATGAGTGGCTGAGCTATTAATGTACACAGTGCAGTCCACTGAGTGA
>JAULBS010139130.1:0-12842 GCA_032355785.1 Symmetromphalus regularis | reverse complement strand
GCAAAAGTGGTATTCAACATAAAATATAATAATAATAATTAATAAAAAATACATAATTATTTAACGTAGTGGTTGTAATAAATAAAATAAGACATGATATATATATAAAAAAACAAACAAAAAAACAACCTCGTTTATGGGAATGACAAGTTTAAAGACATCCCATAATTATAATGGTGTATGTGTTTCCCATTTTGCATCAAATACAGTACTGTTAAAACTATTATTAATGACACTGAAATATTGAACAATGCCATTATTACATCTTTTTGTCATTCAATAAAAGTCATCTTTCTGAGAACATTAATATTTCTGTCATATTTCGAGTTAAAACATTTTGATAGACAGTCATGGCAGAAAAAAACAAAACGGAGTGAGAGAACTGGTGCTTAATTTCTCAATGTATATCTTTAAAAATGGCCGAAAATGCAATATTATGACTAAACATCCAAACATGCACCATGTCTTTAAGTCAAACATATGCACAATGTCTGAAATGTGTGGCAGTTCTCTTGGACTACAAGCTGTGTCTTTAAGTCAAACATATGCACAATGTCTGAAACGTGTGGCAGTTCTCTTCGACTATAAGCCGTGTCTTTAAGTCAAACAAATGCACGATGTCTGAAACGTGTGGCAGTTCTCTTTGACTACAAGCCGTGTCTTTAAGTCAAACATATGCACAATGTCTAAAACGTGTGGCAGTTCTCTTCGACTACAAGCCGTGTCTTTAAGTCAAACATATGCACAATGTCTGAAACGTGTGGCAGTTCTCTTCGACTACAAGCTGTATCTTTAAGTTCTTGGATATGTTTCTTGGAAACAGAAAATTAACACTAATAATAATACATATACCGGTCCCGGTGGCACAGTGGTTAAGCTGTCGGACTCATGGCTGGTAGGTAATGAGATCAAATCTCAGTCGTGACATGGGATTATTAATCTCGATACGAGCTCTAAACCCGAGTGAGTGCTCAGCAAGGCTCAGTGGGTAGGTGTACACCACTTACACCAACCAGTGGTACTCAAAAGTTTAATCAAAGGCCGTGCCATTTGCTATCCTGTCAGTGGAAAACGCTTATAAAAAGATTCCTTGACGCTAATCGGAAAGAGTAGCCTATGTGGCGGTAAAGGGTTTCCTCTAAAAGATCACGAATTTCAAAACAACATATATATCAGACACCTAACAGTCACTGAATAAAAACAATGTGCTGTGAAGTCCTTAAACAAACAACTTTTCCTTTCCTATTTACATATAAGCAAACTTTAATTTGTACTGGTTCTTGACTCATTTTGTTTTCCTTTCTGTGCGGTGACCCACATATCTGTGCAGCCAACTGTTTACGTTATGGTCTGTTTGTGGATTGCAGGTGTTGAAAACACGCTGTGTTTATTGTAAGCTGTAAACACCGACACCAGTAACGGAGCTAGGGGGTTCCAGAGGGATCAGATCCCCCTATCCTCGATTTAAAAAAAAATAATTTTCCGAGTGGAAGGACGTCAAAATTAACCATTTCCCCCTTATTTCTATTCACTCATCACTTTTGGACCCCCCTTTCAGAAATCCTGCATCCGCGCCTAGTCACACTGACAATGATCACTTGCCTGAGATAATAAAATACTCAAATTAACTTTGTATTCTTATGTATAAATACAGTATAATTTTTTGCTGCATAAATGCATATAATGCCATGCAGATTAAGGTGAATATAAAATGTTAAGTTATAATGCGATTATATTATGATAAATCATAATAATAGAGACGCTTATTAATATGCTCACTGTTACACTTTTTGTACGCCTTAGCGAACTGTCTCTGTTACAATGTCCATTACTTTAATTTTTTTGCTAGATCTGCATAATTCAGCTGATCATCTGGTGGTTCAACATCGGTACCAGTATCTACCCTCGTTACTCCACGACCAACTACTTCACCAGTCGCTACCCTTCATCTTACCGACAGTACAAATACTCATATTGTATGCGAATGGTATACGGCAGAACACCATTCTTCCCATTTCCAGACCCCTTCTTTAAGATACAACCAGGCAAGCGGGTGTTCCCATACCCTGTAGACCAGAAAGACATTAAGAAATCCTATGGAGATATGTTCTTGACTCTACCAGAGCTGAAGAAATCTCTAGGGATTGATGGAACCCGTGATATTAACCTGAGAAGTGGAGTGCATGCGCCCACGAAGTTTGAATTTGGAAGCAGAAAGGCGTCTGCGGCTTACAAGGAAGATCCATTTCAAGTAAATTCTGACGTCTGCTGTTCAACGTAAGTTTTGAATCATTCACTGTCATGTTTGTTAAATAGAGAGCGGGATGTAGCTCAAATGGTAGATTGTCTGCTTTTGAAGTTGTCGATCGTCGGATCGATACTTCTCAGTGGACCCATTTGCAGTTTGAGCTATTTTGCGTTCCAGCCAGTGATCCACAACTGGTTCATCAAAGGCCATGGTATGTGCTGTCCTGTCTGTGGGATGGTGCATTTTAAAAGACTCCTTGTTGCGTATCGGAAAGAATATCCTATGTGGCGGCAGCGGGTTCCCCCTAAACATATGTCAGAATGACAATATGATTGACGTCCAATAGCCGATGATGAGATAAAAAATCAATGTGCTCTAGAGGTGTCGTTAAATAAAACAAAACTTTATTTTGTTTGTTAAATACTAAACTGTATGACATATCTTTAAAAAAGTAAATAAATAAATAATTCTGAGTTTGCCAATTACGAGTCTGTTAATCACTACTGCAAACACTGAAATTCCCCGCGGCAATCGGCAATGCTGTGGAGATTACCACGGAGTTTTTCATTCTCCGCGGCACTTTTTGTTTGCCACGGTGTAAAAAAGATTTCAAGTTTTATTTTTTTATTATTAAAAATAAAGCATATCTTACGCTAAAATTGTCGTGGAAAATACTATGGACACTGTTTCTCCATAGCATTTATTTTGAAGTGTACATTTTATTAATTTCTGGGATTGTACTGAAGTCAAAATATTCATAAATGAGTTATTGTTTATCCATCCCTCTAATAAAATAACATATTATAATCGCCATACTAATTCATGGGCATCATCATCATTGTGATCATCATCATCATCATCATCAACAACAACACCACTACCATTACCACTACCATCACCATTGATCATCATCGTCTTCATGATCATGGACATCATTATTGTTGTCATCATCAGCATTATTGTAAAAATCGTATATTCTCTTCTGTATTTCAGGAATGAGGTGTTTTTCATAAACAACACCATACTTGACATTGAAAATATTCCCAGAAAAATAGCACAGTTGCCAAAAATAGGAGCTTACCAGTTCATACGACATGGTCTTTGTGCGTGAGTGAGCATTACAATCTTTTTGCAACATATGTACATCGTTTATAATTATACAACATTTTACATTAAACAGACACGGCGAGATGTTAAAAAGTGATCTGGACCATCCTTTGTGCACAGTGTTTTTTTTTTCTCGTTTTTTTTTCTTTCTTTTTTTTCAGAATTTCTCTGTATTTTGTTTCAAAATTTCCAGGACGTATACTCCCGGTTAACAATTAGGCCCGTCTTCTCATTGATGGATCAACCTAGACTCATACTTTGTACTGCGTTTACACGTCACTTGCACCGATCATTGGTCTACAGCTGGGTTTATCAAAGGTCATGGTATGTGCTGTTCCATCTGTGGGACAGCGTATATAAAAGATCGCTTGCTGTTAGCGGGTTTCTTCTAAAGACCATAAGATATAAAACATGATATGTCTACACCAATAGCCGCTGAATAAACAATTGTGTGTCAAGGTTGAACTATCGACAATAAATCGGACCTTAATCATGTGACTATCTGCAATTAATTAGCAGATTCGGGTCATATTTATAGACATAAGACGTCCTTTTGCTCCTCCCCCACCCCAATATATAACTCCCACATGATTTGTTCAATTGATTTTTCAGATATAAAGGTTTGTGTCAAGGCACGTGTGTACAACACTACATCAATTTGCCACTGGCTGTCGATGAGCCTGGAATTGGAGGATTCCCAATTTCATTCAGATTTTTCAGCATTCCCGGTTATTGTTCATGCAGGTTTATTGAATTTTAACTTAACAACTACAACAGCATACATATAACTACTCTATCATGAGGGAATCAACATCAACAACCACACCAGCTATTAAAACAACAACAACAACAGCAGTAGTAGTAGGAGCAGCAGTAGTAGTAGGAGCAGCAGTAGTAGTATCAGCAGCAGCAGTATCAGAAAGAGCAATTGTAATCAAAATCAACAGAAAATAACAGTAACATAATTTAGATTGTGTCTAGTTTTATAACGTATATTTAATTATATGTATATGATTTAACTATGTGATTGATTTATTAGTTTAAGAGTAGCTAGTTATTTGTGTATTGTAGAAATAAAGAAATAAAGGATCACTTCAGTAAACATACTATGGTACTCTCAAGAGGTTGTTTGTGTAATTAAGGTCACGCTTTGTGATGATATTCACTTCACCTATACTGTATTACAAATGAATTAATTGTATCTACATTACCGTGTGATCCCTTGTTTGTTTCGCGTAGGATATCTATATATGCATACTACTACTGTATTTCATTTATAATTACATGACATAATTGTTTATAAAATGTATTATTAACCGTTATTCGTCACATTATGTGTGTATGTGCGTGCGATTGCGTGTGGGTGGGTAGGTGGGTGGTTGCGTGCGTTCTTCGTTGTGGTAAACTGTCAAAGGCAAATTCACCACCGCTTTAACTTGAGACTTTATGAATTAATTTAGTATTGTAGTTTTATAACGTATTATGTTAGGCCTACTGTCAATTTTCGTCCACATGTACTTACAGAATAAACAAACACATAACAAAGCATGTATAATAGTTCATGTCAATGTGTCCTTAAATATTATAAATATTCACATTGTCAAAATAGAAATCGTTCTTTAATATGAACAAATAAAATAATAAAATAACACGGGCGTCGATTTCTTTATTGTTTTAAAATATGTGAATTTCCAAAAGTGAATTATCTGTGAAGACTTTTAGGAAGTCATTACACAAACAATCCGTTTTCGTTTTCCAATAATATTACCATGTAGCTTTGAACATGAATAAGTATAATTTTATAACATGCTTAATTTAGCTTTATTGGGTTTCTTCTGTGAGAGAAATTTCATAAATACGTGTACGCCAGGGAGAACATCTTTCACCTGTGCTATTCGTTATATATATAAATGACCTAGAATACATATTAACACACTAAAATGCAAGAAGAATTATATTAGAGCATAAACACAACATTATTTATCTGTTTTAAATAATTACTATACCACTTTATGCTGATGACATTGATTTTAGCAGAACTTCGGACGACTTCCAAAAAGCATTATCAGAATATTGTTATAATATTGTAAATCTAAAATTGTTATCTTTGGTTCAAAACACGCCCAAAATAAGTCATTCTATATTAAATATATAAAATTAGATTCTGCTGATTGTTATATATACCGAGGAATCGTATTTAGAAGAAACGAATTTTCAAGAAACCAAGCTTTTTTCCATTATATTAAAAAATAAAAATTAAGTTTGTGTGTTTTTATTTTGTAAACTTTGTTAAAAGAAAATATTTTTAATAAAAAAAGTGTGTTATTCGTATACTTTCTGAACGAATTAGAAATCTATATTTACAAGTTTCAAATGAAAATCTAAAGACAGGGCAATACGTAGTAAAACGTAGCAAAACAGTGGAAACCTACAAATAATGTCTTTGTAACATATATTTTATTAGAGTTAAAGGCCTGGTATTACATGAAAGCATTTGGCCTAGTTTAAAGCAAATTTTGATTTTAGATATTCTGTAAAGCATCAGTCACACTGTCAGGTATTGAGGGCTAGGTATTACCACGTTTCCCATACCTAGCACAGACAGGATGGCAAATACCATGGCCTTTGTTGCACCAGTTATGACCTGCTGCATGGAACGATACCTATACGAATAGGTCCACTATATGAATAAATTAAGTGACCAGGAAGAGCATAGATTTGAGACTAATACTATTTTTTTTAAATCTCTGATATTAAAAAAAAAAATTAAATATATATTTTTTAATTTATAAAAATAAAAATCAATCATAACGTCAGGTCTTATTCTAGCCTAGATTTTTCGTTTCAACAAAATCTATTAAATATTTTTTAATTAAAATTACTACTCTAAAGCATAATTTTAAAAAGTTACCATTTTGAATCAGTATCTTTTTATGTGGCAAAGTGGTATCGTTGAGCTGTTCCTTTTAATGTTACATAATTGAAGCACAGAGAGTTCAGATGACGTTATGCTGCAAACAAACTTTTAAGAAAAGATATATATATTTTTTTTTAAATAAAAAACCTCACCCGAAATGAATGTTCTCCGTTTCATCCATAAAAACGAAGTCCTAGTAAAAGGATAATTTTAAAATAGACAAAAAGTCGTAATCATAGTAGTCTCACAGAGACCTTGAGACGCTGACCTTCACTTGCTGTTTTATCAAATTGACTGAAATACCATATCTTTAAAATCTTTATGTCAAATCACGAACCTGTGCAGAAATATTTGCTAGATGAAGTGAGGGGACCGTAATGCATAAAACGACATATGCCCTTAAGGAACTGTACATAATATTTTTGAGCACGGGTTTTCGACCCCAACACCATACCCTGCAATTTTTTATTTTAGAAACATTCTAGTGAATTCATTAAAGAGAAATGAACAGCGCGTCAATTATTTACATTTACAAAAATTCCCATAAGACTGGGCAACCTAGATCATTTGTTATGTCGCTCATCGCCACAGTTTGTAGTACTATTTTTTCTTCTTTATTATTATTAATATTTAACTTACGCCTTTAAAACATATATTTTACAGACATTACACCCGGTACTGAATAGTTACATAGTATTGTTAGATCTCACTATAAAATGTATTTGTAAAGGACTGTAACGAAATTACGTAGACTCCTCTTAGATTCTGTCTTATGTAGAAATAATTATGACAAAAAAAATATTTTAAAAGTTGTACTGAAAGCACTATGTATATTTCATTTAAAATTAATTGTTTTTTATAATAAATGTATCAGGACAAATGATATACTGGTAACAGCTGTAACTGTAGGAGGATTTTGTTCAAATTGGAAAAAAAATTGATAAAATGCATTCGAAGAAAAGAGAATGGTGTTTATTGAAGCAACACTGCATTGCATGTGGAAATATTTTTGCTTCCACTCGTTTCCATATTAAAAACACTGTTCTTATGCTTTTCCGTCTTCAAGGTTTTCACGTTCACTGCTCTGTTGTTCCAACAAACACCATGTTTTTTTTTATTACTATTAATTTTGATTATTTTCCTCCTCGATTTGAACAATATTGTTTTTCAATTACAGTTGATAATATTACATTATTTTTCTGTATGCTTAATGTATATGATATGACATTTCTATAAGAAAATATTCATTGAAATACTCATTGCATTATATGTGCCTCCCAGTATTGTTACGTTTCTAACATTCAAAACAACGTAAACAAAGGGCTGATCTAATTTTTTTTAATTTCAAATTATTCATTGATTTTTAGGTTTTTAGAATTTAAAATTCGTAGTTATTAAAAATAATAATATAAAAAAGATGCACCGACCATACCTATTATTTTCAGTATGTTCTCGGAAACAGTTATTTTTTTTTAGGACTAACACGTTTTGTCATTCAGAATTATATGAATATATTATATAGCAGATGTGATTATGCATTTGTCAAAACTGACCTTACTAATCTATTATAATGTAAGGATATCTGTATCATCACGGAATTTTTTTTAAAATTTATTTATTGATTTATTTTTAAATAATTAATTTAAAAAAAAATTTAAAAAAAATTATGGACACCACTAGAACAAACTGAGTTGTTAATCATCGGCGATTGGATGTCAAACTTTGTCACGTATTCTAGTGTGAACCAGCCTCCAACGGGTTTTGAATCACTGTCTTCAGCTTAAGAGTCCGATATACTATCACCGGACCACTCGAAGTTTGGGCTATTTTCCGTTCCAAACAGTGGTCAACAACTGGTTCATCAAAGATCGTGGTATGTGGTGTCCTATCTGTGGGACAGTGCATATAAAAGACCCCTTGCTGCTTATCTGAACGAGTAGCCTATGTAGCGGCAGAGGGTTTCCTCCAAATAAATATGTCAGAATGAACATATGATTGACGTCCAATAGCCGATAATAGATACAAATCAATGTGCTCTAGAGGCGTCGTTAAATAGAACAAATTGTACTTAACCACTGGAGTTCACTTGCAATTTGTGTAACCCAGTGAAAAAGTGAATATTTGCTTTTATTTCCATTCTGATTGAAAAACAAAACAACAGAATAAATAAATAAACGATAAATAAAAAGCCCTCTCCATACATGAACAATTCTATATTTTTTATATGGATTAATTGAACTACCCTCGCTATTGTGCATACTACATTAACTAATTTCCATTCTACAGTGATATTTGTCTTATAGCACTCTATTTCAGTTTTTTGAAGATATCTTAGTGCACTGTTTAAACCATGGGGTGCTTGGCAGTTCGATGTTTACTTTGTGGAAGATGACGCTTTTTGCGCACGTAATTTTCACGTCACGGGATCGTTCCCTGAGCGTCAGCTTGATGAAACGAGAATCCTGAATTTCAATTTCCTTACATCTTCCAAAAATAGACAAAAGATTTCCGGTGACGTTTAAGATCTACATTATTTCAAATAGACTATCAGTTTACAATATCTTTGAAACTGAGATATTTATTTTAACCTTTATATAAACGCACGTTTTGAAGCAGACACATTTGTTATAGTATTTTCTATTTAGAATATTAGTTTTCTAAATGACATTAAACTTTTTTTCTTATTTATATTTGAAACAGACACTTGTTATCTTTTTCTAAAGCCACGTTTCTATTTTTTTGAAACGGACAGAGTGATGTTTTAAAACTAACACTTCAGGTCCATAATCAGAAACATCTACCCTCAACGAATAACTCACGACAAGTTTCGATCACAGAAACGAATCCAGCCTCTCCAGCAACTAATGTTTATTTTTTCCCCATTATAATTTGGTAGTATATAATTTTTAAAAATATTCTTGATCTGCCTTTCATTATTTTCCCACTCCCCTTTGATTATCTTTTAAGATTTATCCTAAATTAAAATAATTCCTTATAACTAGCTATAATATTTATGTATTAAACAAAGTATTCGCGTATCATGTTCAAAAGAAGAAACCTGCTGTCTCTACACACAATAGAGGTGTGTAATCGAAAAGATGTCCTATGTGGAGGCAGAAGGTCCACTTAAGAACAGGACACAACCAACTGAACTAGCACATATAAAAAGGTTCCATCTCGTGCATGTTTTTGGTGGTGAGGGTGTGGTGGAATCTTTTAGGTTCCATCCACAACTCATTATTATGTTTTTAAAACAAACTCAATTTTATCATCAATTTATTTATCATTCTTAATTCATTGAATTTATTTTTATTATAAAGTCATTTATTATAATTGACTTTATTTTTATCATATGTATTCCATTGTTCTATATATTTCTATTTCAATTGTATATACTGAAATATATCAGCTCTTTATGTTAAAAACATAATTTTTATATTTATCTACTGTATGACCCCCAATAGCCGATGTTTATTTTTTGTGCTGGGGGTCGTTAAACAACCAATCAATCAATTCCTGGTCATGTATTTTATAGTCAAATACAAGGTATCGGAGAATCGGAAAAACAGCGGTGTCGTTGCTTTTGCCAAATGAATCACAATAGTATACAATACAATGAGAAATGTCTAAGATCATAATTGACCAATGCTAATTTTTTGCATTGACTGACACTAGAATATAATCTTGCTTAGACCATATGTTTGATTATGTGGAATAAAATGTCCATCTTGGTAAGGTTGGGTCACTTGTGTTCATTTTGCATAATGCTTGACTGAAGAATCCACTATCTACAACACGAACGTTTTGGGGAACAGTTTTAGACAAATACTTCAAGTAAACATTGACAATGCTTCTATTAAACCAATAGTTATTATTTAAAATAGTTTTTAAATCTTTTTTCCCTTCAGAGGTTACAATGGTAGAGCACAATAGTGTTTTGTCTTCATCAGATACTTCTTTCAGTATGAGATATTATTTCATGTAATGGCTGGATCAAGATACACAAACTTATGGTGTAATACCTCTGGTTTTAAATCAATGAATAAAATGGAGAAACATGACTGGTCATTGGTGGGTGCACAACATGATATTTTCAAGAATTCTATTTTTCTTGAAATTAACAATTTCTGATTTGTTTACTGGCTCCTTTTCAACTCATTGAACATCAACTCCTTTTAGCTTAACGACTAGTTTTGAAGAACAATTGGACTGTCCATATGTAAATGTGATGTCATTTGGTTTTGGATTAAAGGGGATCACCGTGAATCCTAAACAGGAACAGTGGTACCAGCGGTTACAACATTCACACTGAACCATGAAGGATTTATCAACGGATATATGTTTTTTTCACATATGCTGTGCTCCATTTCCTTTGTGACCTGTTTTTATTTCAGTGTCAAACCACAGTTGTTTTGCTGCTTATTTGTTGTCATGTCTATTTTATTATAAAGTTTATCTTTAGGTAGTTTTTTTCTTATAAGAAATAGTTTTACCCTTCTTAACATTGTGGCTGTTACTATTCGATTTTGTGATTTTTTTTTGTTTTATTTGAATTTCAAATTGAAGAATGATGATTTGTTGGTAAATCAAAAGAAATTTCAAACATATTTGTTTTCTTCAATTCAATATTTTCCAGAATTCTATTTTCCTTGAAATTAACCATTTCTGTTTTTTTAGTGGCTGCTTTTCAACTTTTTGAACATCAACTCCTTTTAGCATAAAAGACTAGTTTTGGAGAACAAATAGGCTGTCTACATGTAAATGTGATGTAATTTGGTTTTGAATTGAATAGTGGTACCAGCGGTTACACCATTCATATTGAACCATGAATGATTTGTCTGCTGATTTATATTTTTTTCACAAATGCAGTGCTCCATTTCCTTTGAGATCTTTTTTTTCTTTTCAGTTGCAAATCAATATAAAAGGAGAAACAGGATTATATGATATATGAAATTATATTGTACATAAATGGTGATTGAAACATTTCCAGGAGGAATCATGATTCCTGTACAGTGCAGAATTCACTTTCCTCTTTAAATCAGAATGGACTTCATTCGAAAGGCAAATCCCAACAAATATTACATACATTTCCACTGAAGGATATGGAAAACTTACACCTGCATCATTCAACTTACACTGAAAGAAAAAAAATGAATAAAGTACATACATAGTATGCACCCATAATTTACTTTAAAAACTGATTTATCAATTTGTTTCATTAATATTGCATGTCACCCCAAGAGTGACAGAGCCCCCTAATTTCATCATCCCTCATTTTTAGTTAACCCCATTTATTTATTCCCTAAACATCATAAAACAGTAAACTAAATCGCCCATCGTCAAGGTCAACACATCAAGGTCAACACATCATCAAGATCAACACATCATCAAGGTCACCGCATCAGCAATGTTACCACATCATCAAGGTTACCGCATCATAAAGGTTACCGCATCAGCAGTTACCACATCATCAAGGTTACCGCATCATCAAGGTTACCGCATCAGCAATGTTACCATATTATCAAGGTTACCACATCAGCAAGGCTACCACATCATCAAGGTCAACACATCATCAAGGTTACCGCATCATCAAGGTTACCGCATCAGCAATGTTACCATATCATCAAGGTTACCACATCAGCAAGGCTACCACATCATCAAGGTCAACACATCATTAAGGTTACCGCATCAGCAAGGTTACCACATCATCAAGGTTACTGCATCAGCAATGTTACCACATCATCAAGGTTACTGCATCAGCAATGTTACCACATCATCAAGGTTACAATTTTCATTTTAAAAATGCGTTTAGTAAATAACACTTTGCGATAAAAGAATAATTACAATATCATAATTTACACTATCGTAATTTACAATATCTTAATTTACAATACAATTTTCCCCTTTATTTACCTCTTACCAAGTTCACCCTTCTCAAATACTTACCCCTAACTAATTACATTTCCTCAACTAATTATAGTATATCTAAATACAATTAAAAGATACTTAAAACTTGAATGAATTTTGAAATGTATATACAATATTTAACAGCATCAATATTAAATCCTTACTTACTCCAGTTGTTAACGGTCACTCCTAACCACGTTGCAATCCACGTGTCCACAACATTACCGAAAGGTCTAATACAGGTAGATCGTGCATGAGTGTCGCATAGCACAAGGTATCTGCACTCTAAATAAGCACTTGTATAAACAACTACAGTCCGCCTTGTAACTGCACGTGAGGCTAACCCATAAGTGCAAGACATTTGACTGTCCGTAAAAAGAGGCACCGAACGAACACTGCGAGTAAAGTAATATAAAATCAAATATAAACAGTATCCCTATTTATACCCCCAATAATTGAAGTGAAGTATTTTTTTATACGGGTTCACATCCAATTTGGTTCGGACCCGTCTCCCCCGGGTCCAATGTCCTAAGACTAGGGCACGGGCCCGGGGTAGAGGTTAGTGTTAGTAGGAGACTCGAAACCCGCTGCTTTTTTATATAAACAGCAAGGGATCTTTTATATGCACTATCCCACAGACAGAATAGCACATACCACGGCCTT
>JAULBS010139119.1:0-12842 GCA_032355785.1 Symmetromphalus regularis | reverse complement strand
CATAGTGACTGCCGTAATTAGGATACTCATCAATGTAACAAATGGATACACAGTGACTGCCAGAATTAGGATACTCATCAATGTAACAAATGGATACACAGTGACTGCCGGAATTAGGATACTCATCAATGTAACAAATGGATACATAGTGACTGCCGTAATTAGGATACTCATCAATGAAACAAATGGATACATAGTGACTGCCAGAATTAGGATACTCATCAATGAAACAAATGGATACATAGTGACTGCCGTAATTAGGATACTCATCAATGTAACAAATGGATACACAGTGACTGCCAGAATTAGGATACTCAGCAATGTAACAAATGGATACACAGTGACTGCCGGAATTAGGATACTCATCAATGTAACAAATGGATACACAGTGACTGCCGGAATTAGGATACTCATCAGTGTGACTAATGGTTTCAAACATCAGATTTCTTTCATTTTAGATCAAATTTCTAAAATGCGTCCCAAATTTTCAATTTGTCTTTTATCAATAGTATTTATATTTTGTAATAAATATACATTGATGTAATGTTTCGAGCTAAATTAATCGCCTGAACTTCTGCTAATAATTTAATCATGCTTTTAAACAAGAATAGTAAGCAAATGTCCTTTTAACACTCCACATTAATTTACTGATACTGAACCATTTAAACAAACAATGGAATCTTAACTCAATAGTCAGAGAACATCTTTTTCAATATCACACTGCGAAATGTTATGCAAATTTCACAGATGACTACATTTTAATACTAGAGTAAGCAGTTGCAGATTAGTTAAGTTTTATTAACAGTTCTTGCTAATCAAACTTTATAAAACAAAATGTTCTGATATTAAATGTATATCAGTAGCAGATCCAGAGGATCCGGACCACCCTCCAACCCCCCATTTTCTAGAATATATTTTTTTACATATATTTTCCAAGTGGAAGAATGTGAAAATTAATCATTTTTCCCCAGTCCTATTCACCCATTGCATTTGGACCCCCCCCCACTCCCCCTTCAGATATCCTGCTTCCATATGTTACCCAAGTTACATACATTATTTAACATTAGAAGACAATGTTATCATTACCTATGTCGCATTTCTTTTGTGGCTGAGACCTGTTCCATCTTGGAGTTATAAAAAGACCATCAAACTGAAATAGAAATAATAATTATAATAAATACACATGGGAAATGCATTATCAATTTCAATCAGAGGCATTTTGAGAAGTAATTATATAAACCTACACAACAACTTCACAAGAACTGAACTTACATGTACAGTAAATCTCGCGTATAACGTACCAGTAGGGACCGGTGTTTTTTGTCCGTTATGTATGAAATCCGTATTACTCGTATATCGTACTTTGTCCGTTATACATATATACCGTACCTTGTCTGTTATATACATAAACTGTACTTTGCCCGATATATGTATACCGTACACTGTTCAATATACGTAAATGTGACACTGTCAGATGTACAACTGTATGCATACATCATGTTCAGTGTCCAACTCAACCCGTGTAGATACAAATTATTTTCCTTGTATATCCCATCTCCAGAAGTTGTCTAAAAGCTCCGCACAAATTTGCTGGTACCCTCCCAACTTGTTCTCCACCCTAATGCAAAACACTCATTGTACTCCCTACGGACTTGCATAACTTCTCCTGGATTGGGTTTTACTTTGAAATAATGATAGCCCTTGTCAGACCACGAAAATTCAATGGTGTTCATCTTGAAAGCTGATAACCACGACACATTCACTTTACTGATGACAGAAATACATGTATTCTAGGCACAGTTCCATAGGGGGGGTGGGCACACGACCCCTACCCTAATTTTCGGGCAATGAACATTTTTCTTGTAAAACCCTAAGCTACATTACTTCACAAGCCCTATATTTTTAGCGTTACAGCAGTTGAGCCCCCCACCATTCACAATTGCTGGAACTGCCCCTGTATTCCAAACGTCATGCATGCACATGAACAGTGCGGGTAGTCACCTCACATGTATGATGTCTAGTGCGACAGTCTGCTATGCTGCATGCCAAATTATCATACATGTACATTGTATTTTAAATTCATGAGCGTACCAGTCCCGCCATGTGACTGAAAACTGAAAGAACGATTCGGGACAAAGTTCAGTGAGGTTAAAAAAAAAATATTTTGATTTTTATGTAGAATAACGTACTATACAGTACGTTTTTTCCACATTCTCACCGATTTTCATTACTTTTCACGAATGTACACGTCGGCCAGGAGGAGTACGTTATAGACGAAAGGATTTTAAAGGAAATGCATTACACTGGGACTGGAGATTTGGGTACCATATACGCAAATGTCCGATATACAGAGGCCGTTATAGGCGAGGTTTTTTATTGGAATTATCGTTAGATAGGACCGGGACTTGGAATTTCAGTACGGTATTTAGCGATTGTCCAGTTTATCCGAGGACATTATACGCGAGGTTTACTGTATTAATATAAATCCTTTTCAGTGGATCAATTGGGTTATTTCACATTCCAGTTAGTGACCCATAACCAGCATAGATTTATACTGATAGTTGTTGGGTTATTAGTTTTTATTACTTCAATATTATTTGTTAAAACATGTTTTAAATTGATATATTTCAGAACTGGTGAACTCTGCAATAGATTGTCATCAGACACACAGGTTCTACAAAGTGCCATCACTGTGAGTAGTATTTATCAAGTCTAAACACATGCAATGACAGATCAATCTTGTTTTTCAGTGTATTTTTTCTAGAAGATTGGAATTTGTTTGTTAGGCATTGATTGTATTCATTAGTTCGTTAATTCATTTGTTTCATTTATTTATTTATTAAAGTATTAGGACTGATGTCTGTCTAAACAGGAAACCTTAGAAAAATACAGTCCGACCTCATTACAATGACTATCATTACAAAAACATTAACAATGCAGATTAAGAAATTAAACAGATTGTCGTTAACTACTCATTATAACTAAAAGTGGCAAACATAGGCTGCCATTTGATACCTTTTGCCTCTTGTGGAGCCATCAAAGAGTCTCATGACTTTCGACTTGTTGGTTGTCTACTCAATAATCTTGTATGTTGTTCTTGGAATTAATGGTGAAGTGTTAAAAGATGATGTAATCATTATTTGATGACAATCAGAACTATATTTATAAAAGTGGTTTAATCATAAAACATATCTGCAAAACCTAAAACATGTTTTATTGTTAAAATACTTTATAACTATGTGTCACTTTCTCTCATCCTATCTATCTATCTCTCTCGTTCTCTCTCTCTCTCTCTCTCTCTCTCTCTCTCTCCTCTCCTTCTATCCCCCTCTTTGTCTCCTTCCTGCCCTCCTATATTATACCCACATTTCCATTTTCACAATAAATGCAGTATGTATTAATTTTATAATGCAAGTTACCAAAAAATACTTTATGTAATATTTCAATTAATGTTAAATTTGGTTATTCTGTGAAGTCCAAATCTTACAAGCAGAAAATACATTGTATAGTATGCTAATGGAGTCTGAATGTTAGCTTTTATTTTTATATAATTATCTATATTCTTTATACTTTCTCACACTAGTGCTGTTTATTTTGCAGCTCAATCTGTCCATGTTGCTGAGATTTACACTTCAAATATTTGGATCTCTCATCTTCATGTTTGTTCTGAACCCAGCTTTGACGGGAGTTTTATTAGCAGTTGTGCCAGTTGTCTCACTGGGAGCTGTTCAGTATGGTAGGCTTTAACTTGTAAATTATGGTAAACAGCAACCCTAGAAATAAGCGACTGGTCACGGACATTGGTACAAATTTGTCATTTTGGAAGGCTTGCACAGGGAGAGAAATTACATGAATGAATATATTATTAATTAGTTATCTGTTGTAAGTTATAAGGATACTGTGTTTTAGCATCATTATCTATCAGTTGGTTTTAACTTTAGTGTCTTGCACAACAGAGAAATATGTCTTATGAGGGATGAGGAGTGTGAAAGAGTGGGTTACATGTTTTTCACACTGATTGCAGTATTCCAAATTCTTTTCAAGAGCGAGATTACTTGCTGAGTTGCGAAACTTCAAATGAGATGTTTTTAATTAAATTTGTAGAAAACTAAAAACATGGAGTCCTATATTTATTGATGCCATAGTGTAATGCTGAAATCTACAAATTCGTATTGATATTCATTTTGAATGTGGCTAAATTCTTTTTTGTTATAATATTGAAATACAATACACGAATTAACTTTGAATATTTTCAGGTAAATTTTTTATTTGAATATTTTTAGTGAATTAATTGAGAAATTATATTGTAATACTTGGATTAATATTTAATATTGTAAAAACTAAAAATATAGAGTTCTTTATTTATAGATGCCATAGTGTGATGCTCAAATCTACAAATTCATATTGATAATCATTTTGAATGTGGCTAAATTCTTTTTTGTTATAATATTGAAATACAATACATGAATTAACTTTGAATAATTTCAGGTAAATTTGTTATTTAAATATTTTTAGTGAATTAATTGAAAAATTATATTGTAATACTTGGATTAATATTTTCAGGTAAATTTGTTAAGAAATTACGTAAAAGGTTTCAGGATTGTCTGGCTGATGCGGGTACCCAGGCTGAGGAATCCTTATCGAGTGTGCGGACAGTGCGTATGTTTTCCGCTGAATCGAAGACTCTTAATTCATACAACAAGGATATTGATAAGAGTTTCCAGGCTGGGAAGAAGCTTGCAATAGCACAGGGTCAGTGATTTGTCACTTTAAGTTTTGTTTTAATAAGCTTCTCTAAGTGAGGGGACCAGTATTTTGAGAAAATAGTACTCTTCAAACATGAGCACGATGTGAAAGGCATATATTTTTTTAACTTGATTATCTAATTAAGGAGTATGAAAAAAAGAGGCATTAGACAGTGATTGGTAAATAAAGGAGGCCCACTTAATGAGTAAGTTTAACTACAGCTATTTAAATTTGCGGCAGCTATTGGCAATACTGTCGTAAATACTACTATGAAATTGGTTTACATTAGTATTCTACTGCCATTGCAAAAATATAAATATACTGTGCAGTTTAATCATTTTCTTGAAATCGTAGTGCCACAGTAGAAGAATTGAGTGTCATCAATTAAGTGTCTTGACAACAATGTCTGAATTTCAAGGGATGTAACTAATGACAACACAGTAAATGTTTATCTTATTATAACATGTACGATTATTGCAGAATACATGTAGTTTTACAAATTACCATCTGTTCATGTGGCCTGAAACGTGAAAATCTTCTAGGAGAAGCATACAGTGGAGTAAACACTTCGGCTTGTTTCAGTTACTGATATGTTTAGCTTATTATTTTGTAGGAGAATTACAGAATTTATGTTTAGCTTATCTTTTTGTAGGTGTATTCAATGGAGCTGTTGGAATGGTGGCATCAGGGGCTATTGGTGTGGTTTTGTGGTATGGCGGCAAACTTGTATTTGAAAATACAAAGGATCCTAATACTGGCATCACATCAGGAGTCCTCACATGTGTGTATAATTAGTAAAAGTACAAATGGGAAGGTTTGTCTTGGGTCTACAAACTGGCACAAAAATATACAATATACAAACGGGGTATATTCATTAGCAATATACAAACTTGATATAACACAATGGGAAGGTTTGTCTTGGGTCTACAAACTGAGCACAAACAGTTGTTATATACAATATATAAACTCAACATACACATTGGAAAGGTTTGTCTTGTGTCTACAAACTGGGCATATACAATGGAATACATGATGTATACAATGGGAATGTCCAATATATAAACTTAACATACACGTTGGAAAGGTTTGTCATGGGTTTACAGACTGGGAATATGCAATGAGAATATATAATATATCAATTTGACATACACAATGTGAAGGTTGATCCTGGGTTTGCAGACTGGACATATACAACGAGAAGGAAGTTATTGTGCTATATGGCCACTGAACAACTACACTTAGAAAATCAGGAATTTTGATTCATCCTATAATGGCTTTTACCTTTTTAATGGTCTCATAACACATTCGTTAACCCTTTACCCTTGAGCTTTTCTTAACTATTGCTTGGTCCTCAAAGAAACCTACATAGAATTGTTACATTTTATTACTTGTCTGATACATTTAAGTTTGTAATAATTTAAATATTATTCAAAAGAGTATTTGAAAAAGTGAGTATTAATCTGCATTCACTTTATTTGTTCTGTTTTCAGCTTTTTTACTCTACACAATCCAGGTTGCTGTGGCATTTGGTCTGCTGTCCTCATTGTACGGAGATTTCATGCAGGTATGCTGTAGTGTAGTACAAGCTGGCATTACAAGCAGAAATACTATAGATACTTAGACATTTCTCTCAAGGCTCTATCAATCAGGACATACACAAATAATGTGTAGAAAACATTTTGTTTTAGTAAACCACCACTGTCCCCAGGCTTTAATAGTTGTCAAGTGTGCTATTTTTATCAAAATAGTGGAAATGTGTATACAGTCAAAATAAGATATAGCATCAGACATAATTTTAGTAAGTGCTAAAGATAGTTCAGTCCTCTTCATTTGGAAACAGCAGGAGAGAAATTTGTTGCTCACCTTAAAATCATTCTAAGAATGAAAATTTAAATTAAGGAGAGCAGAGAAACACTTGTTGTCTTCATTTTCAGGTGAGTATTAAGTAAGTGTGAGCACTCACTCTCCAGTGATGAAGAATTTGTAGTTAGTGAAGATCTGCAGTAGAGGTTTAGATCCCCCCCCCCTTGTTTTTCTAATAAACAGTTTTTCTCTTCATGTGTAAAAAAGAGGAAATTAGCAGAAACGGATGTTACACACATCTTTATTACTTTACTTACATATTTAGGTTCCCCGTGGTTCCTCACATAATTTAAATAGTTAATATTGCTTGTATCCTTGCTGGAAAATGCCATAAATGGGAAACCAAACAAATTTGACAATTGAATCCCACTTTCCTTAAAACCTGTGTCCATGCCTGATCTAGTGTGTGTTTTATTGTCTGGAAGTGACATGCAGTGTTTTGTTGTTTCCAGGCTGTTGGTGCTTCACTCAGGATATTTCAATTACTTGACAGACGGCCAGAAATGATCATCAGTGACAAATGTCTTATTCTACCAAAGCTTACAGGAGGTAAGTAAGGGGATTAACTCTTTACAAAGCATAACTTCTAATTTAAAATCTTTTGGGAGACATATATTCCATTTTAAGCAGATCTCTATACAGATAGTTATAGTCTGCATGAAGACATAGAAATAATAAGTTTTTAGTATCCTCTGAAATGACCGTTTTAATATTCACAGGAAAATACTCAAACATGTGTTTAATTATTTTTTTTAAAATAATAAATATTGTTTTACAGATGTGGAGTTTGAGAATGTGTGTTTTACTTACCCATCCAGACCAGAAAGGCAAATCCTTAAGGTGAGAATCAAGTTGTTTAATACCCATTATCTTGCCTCCATGTAAAATTCTTTAATCCCATTGGTTGTTTGTCGGTTGACAAAACCTTTATACCCCTGTCGGCGGAATTAATTTTTCTTATACCCCGTCTGTAATTTTCAACAATTTACTGCCACCTCAATTATATTAAAAACGTACTTTATAATTAATTACATATATTTTCCAAGACAAATACCGATTAACTAACACTCGGTTGATATTTTACATATCAACAAACACAAGTAGCGAATTCTATTTATCCTATTTACTTACAGTATTACAAAACAACAACATGTCTGCTTTGTCACCATCTTTATTCTATCCATGACGTCATACATAAGAACGTCATTACTAAATACGTAACATTCCGAGTGTTATTCTCTTGCATTACTTTGATTAATTAACTAAATAGTTTAACATGTCGACAAGATAAATTCGTTAGAGAAGCATCTCTCGTGGTATATGGCTTTTTATGCACCCTCGGTTCGGGGTAAATGATTACACAGAGGGTGCATAAAAAGCCATATAGCCTTTCCTTGGTGTTAAGTTAAACAATTGTGCATCAAGACATGGACAAGATGAATATGAACTAAGCTTCTGTAATAGCTTCATTACATTAACCACTTCCTAATGAAATGATATCTGTCATGTATTGAAATCTGTAATGTGAATAACATTGTTTAATGCTTGTGTTTATAGGGTGTCACTTTAATGAAATGACATCTGTCTTGTATTGAAATCTGTAATGTGAATAACATTGTGTTTAATGCTTGTGTTTGTAGGGTGTCACTTTCTCAGTGGAGCCAGGGCAGATGGTGGCACTGGTAGGTCCCTCTGGTGGTGGAAAGTCAACAATTGTCAATCTTATTGAAAGATTTTACGATCCAGAATCAGGAACCATTTCATTAGGTATATTTATTAAACACAAAAAATTATATATTTAAAATTTTCATAAATTTTAAATAGGCCATAGTTTTTACTTATTTTGTTAACAATGCCAAATTAAATTAAGCATTTAAATCTTTCATTAACCATAACAACCTAGAATTTAACAAGGAATGTGATGTGGTATCTTACATGAGTTCCATATTATACAGGACATGAGTTAAATTAGACATTTCTGAGAAAAACTTTAGTATATGGCTGAAATCAACCAACTTGTTTTGTTTCAGCTGGTCATGACTTGAGAGATTTGAACCCCACCTGGTTCCGGCAGAAGATCTCACTGGTGAGCCAAGAGCCAACACTGTTTGCTTGTTCTATTAAAGACAACATCGCATTTGGGCGGGATGCGTCTATGGAGGAGGTAATTGATTATCTCATTTCATTGTAAGTAGTGTGTGAAATTTAAACTTGCCTGATAGCACTAGTATGATAGCAATCCTTTGTCTATGTCATAATTTTACCAAGGCCAACACTAGGTGCTCAGAGTTTGGAGTTAATAGGGGTATTGTGGACCATCTGAAGTGAAATCTGCTTTCTTGTATAAGATCTGTGCAAAATTCAAGATACACATAGTCAGCATTGCAAATGAGAAACCGATGTTTTTGTATATAACATACATATACTTAATACATATACTTCAATTGTTAAATTATAACATTTATTAAATCTTATGTTCAAATACAGAAAATGATAGATAGCACAAAAATTAAATGTTTTTTCCAGTATGGCTGTCTTTTGTCTTTATTTCTGTCATGTTCAAGATAATATATTCTTCATAGACTTATTGTTTAAAAACTCCCACCACTCTCTAGCACAAAAATAGATATTGGCTATTGGGTGTCATACTGTTTTCTTTAAATACAGCTGCATTTATAAATTTATCTTTACTTTCTAGTTAACATTTTATGATATTTTTAAATATGTTTTAAAATAATTTCTACTATTGCTGGGTTGATTCTTAATTAAAATAAAAGCAAATTTCCTTGATACTTTTTAATAATAACTGAATGTTATTTTTTTTATTTTATAAGCCCACGTGTATTTATTTTTTATAATATTTAACTGTTTGTTACAATGCTCGAAGGTGATCGATGCAGCTAAGCAAGCCAATGCTCATGACTTTGTGGAGGGATTTGAGAATGGATATGACACTCTGGTGGGTGAGAGAGGCGTTCGTTTGTCAGGCGGGCAGAAACAACGCATTGCCATTGCTCGGGCCCTGATCATGGATCCAGTATTACTGTTACTCGATGAGGTGAATGTTTTATTTCATTTCAAAAATCAATAATAATTTTATATTTTCTTTCAATTTCACTTCATCATGTTTGACGCCCTCATAATGTGTAATATTATCACAAAATTTTAAAGTTATCTTATGTTCAGACTTAAAATCTGTTAATATATAATTGGATTTAAGTTTTAAATATTAACTATAGGTAAGTCTGTATGAGTTAATTCTCTCTGATGTTACCAGTATTAACACTAATTTCACAATTATTTAAAGGAAAGGATTGTTTGCTTAACAACATCTTATAACATTGTTTATTCAGCAGCTTTTGGATGTTACATATGCATATCATGTTTTCTGACATAGTGTTTAGAGGAAACCTGTTACAACCACATTGGCTACCCTTTCCGATTAGCAACAATGGTTTACCAAAGGTTATAGTATGTGCTTTGTGGGGAAATGTATATAAAAGATCCCATGCTGCTATTTGGAAAGAGTACCATATGTGGCAGTGGTGGGTTTCCTCTAAAGACCAGGAGTTGCAAACAACCATAAGTCTGATACCTAATAGTTGCAGAATAAACAGTGTGTTGGGATGTTATATGACCAATCCTTTCCTCTGCCTAAACCAATAATTTATGTTGATGGAAGTGATATATAAAATGTGTTTACAGGCGACAAGTGCACTGGATGCGGAGAGTGAACACTTAGTGCAGGAAGCTGTTGACCGGGCGATGAAGCACCGGACTGTCTTAGTGATAGCTCACCGACTCTCTACTGTCAGAAACGCATCTCAGGTAATTTGACAAAGCAATCTAACTGATAACTTTGACAAGTGAATACATCAAAATTCTACCCAAGCATTGCATGTAGGTTCATAAATAACATAAAACACCACATGCAAGAACTTTCAAACGGAAATTGTGTGATTATAGTGTAAATATTTAACTTCACCAGGATATATAACAAGTAATGAAAAACAAAATCTCTCAAAACATTTTTGATTATTTATTTTATTGCAAGGAATTTTCTTTATAAATTTTCATTTTTGTTATATTGTGCCAAATTTATTTTATACCAAATCAAAGTTTCATTATTTTGTTTTAAATTACTTTGTATGTAATTTATATTTTTAAATTTTGATTCACAAAATTGTATATAAAATTTAAAATGGATTTTCACTAAGTTAAAGACTTTAATTTTTTTCCTTTGTATAATGAAATTGATTAAGTAAATAAAAGCTGTCCTTTTCACAAAAATAGTTGTATTTACAAGAATTATTACTTACCATTAAAAAAAAAGGTACATTTGCTTTAAAATGGATTAGTGTTAAATAAAGAGTTTAATTTCAGGTTATAGTAATTGACGATGGCACAATAGCCGAGCAGGGAACGCATGATGAGCTTCTTGCAAAGAATGGCGTTTACAAACGACTTGTTTTACGTCAGCTGATGGCTGCAGATGATAAAATAGCTGATGACCAATCAGAAAACAAAGACTCAAATAGTAAACCCACCAGTTCAGAGATAGCAGCTGATGGGCACATAGAAACATGAGACAAAAATATCTGTTAGTAAAGACAAATTTAAACAGTAAATATACCAGTTCAAAGTTAGTTGTTAATGGACATACAAGAACATGAGAGAAAAAATGAACAATAAATAACTCGACATACTCAAGTTGGATACACATGAATATATAAAAAGTGATATTGGATTGAGAAACCATTTATGTGGGATATGACAAGACACTGGTCTATGATAAAATGGTATCAGTTGTAATCTCGAAATTTTGTTTTGTTCACACTCATTGTTTTAAGGATGAATTGTGTGTAATATATAGTTGATCTCACTAACATGCACCCAGGGTCAGATCCAGAGCATCTCTTGTCAGATAGGCACACTTTAATGTCAGAAGAGCATACTCCAACCCAACAATAATTTAAGATGTAAAAACAGAAAAGTAATAATTGCTTGGGCAAATTAAATAATAGTAAAATTTTATTTTAATTCGTTTTCATTTAAAGTTTTCCCACCAATTATGTTAGAACAAAAAATAATAGTATTTACTGGAATGAGTAAAAAATATAAAACTGTTTTTTAAATTTACATATTTTGTCTAATAATCAGTCCTCATTGGCCTGTCTAATTTTGAAAAAGTCAACTGTGCTTTAGTCAAGTATTCTGGTTGCAGGTGATGTCTGGAGATGAAACCAGTCTGTGATTGTCTACAAATCAAAACAAATAGACCTAACAAATTCTACTTTTATTCTGTCTTGCAATGTAGAAATCTTGCTTAAAAAATCTTCAATCTAAAAAATAAAAAACATTGTCTTTAATTATCACAACTTTTTAGTAACTGTGGCTTAATTATCACACCTTTACCGTTTACTGTTAATTTCTACCTCACATTAATTATAGGATTTATAATATTCTGAAAAATGCGAATTTAGAAGTAAAAGTTGCTGGAATGGTGTGTTTTCCTTCTTAAATAGTTCTCAAATAATGTCACATCGGACTTGATATGTGGTATCTTATCTGGAAAGAATAGTTTACCGGTGATATAATGCTTTGTTGAGTTCATGTCAGAATGGCCAGTATTTCATTTAACTTATGTGGACTTCTTGTATACTTGATTAAATTCAATGTTGGTATGGAATATAAGGGGCCACTCATAATTAGTAATATTGTTTTTATAAAGATTATGAATTTGAAACTTCACTTATTAATTAACATAACAGAGTATCCATTAATAATTATGATTGTCCCCTATTGTTGATAATTATAAATATGTTATAAATGGAGTTTAAAATAACTTCCCCTATTTAGAGCTGTATTTATCAAAGATGATTTAAGTCATAACATATTGGTGTGCATGTGACTAAACACCAACGATTAAAACATGTTGGTGTGCATGTGACTAAACACAGACAATTAAAACATTGGTGTGCATGTGACTAAACACCGACGATTAAAACATATTGGTGTGCATGTGACTAAACACCAACGATTAAAACATGTTGGTGTGCATGTGACTAAACACCGACAATTAAAACATATTGGTGTGCATGTGACTAAACACCGACGATTAAAACATATTGGTGTGCATGTGACTAAACACCGACGATTAAAACATATTGGTGTGCATGTGACTAAACACCGACGATTAAAACATATTGGTGTGCATGTGACTAAACACCGAC
>JAULBS010139108.1:0-12843 GCA_032355785.1 Symmetromphalus regularis | reverse complement strand
GAAGCACGTAAAAAAAAAAAAAAAATCACCCTGTCTATTCACTCATCACTTTCGGACCCTCTCCCCCCCTTTTAAAATATCCACATTTGGACCCCTTCTTTAAGAAATCCTGCATCAGCGCTGCACTGATATATATATATATATATAATTAGTCAAAAAAATGTCTGGTTTAACCAATGGCTAATAGCTAAGAAAAAATAAAATGATTGAATTAAAATATAAAGATGGTTTATCTACCAAATTACTTTAATCCTGAGCACCAGATATATTCACTATTTTTAGTTGTATTGATTTTTTGTTATTGATAAAAACAGTGAACCTAATGTGGTGTTTTTGCTTATTTTGTGATCTTTATTCCAAGTGATGACAACAGTTATTTTCCTCATTAATCATAAATTACAAAAGATTCATGATACCAAAGAAAATTAAGACATAAAGTTTTATTTTCCATGTTAATTGCGAATGAACATTTCTTTAAAGACAATTAAAATACAAAGACTGTTTTTCATATTAATTGTAAACACAACATGTTTCTTTAAAAAAAAGACAATTAAAATACCAAGATTGTTTTTAATGTTAATTGTAAACAACATATATTCTTAAAGACAATTAATATACAAAAATAGTTTTTCATATTAATTGTAAACACATGTTTCCTTAAAGATAATTAAAATACAAAGATTGTTTTTTATATTAATTGTGAATGAACTTGTTTCCTTAAAGACAATTAAAATACAAAGATTGTTTTTCATGTTAATTGCAAAGTGAACATGTTCCATTATCCCAATGACAATTAAAGTGCAAGGATTATTTTCCTCCAAGTTAATCTGTGAACTGGGAGCATGTTCTGTTCACATTAACAGACCAGCTGACCATCTTGAAATGCACTTGTCCGGTAATGGCTGGACACCGGAACTAGTAAATCACCCACAGATAATGATGGCTCCTTGTTACAGCGCTAATCTGTCTGACGATGACAGTGTTTTGTGTCCGCAGCCAAGGACAGGGGTCGTTTAAGTGGTCACTACAGCACTGTCCAGTGAGGAATTTGTTAGTGATGAAATGCCAGCTTATAGTGCTGTAATTATAGTTTGGCAATTGAGTGAGCTGGCCACTTCCTGCTGGTATCCGTCACATCCTGCTGACGATGACAAGGTGCTTTAGCCAGGTGTTGTGTGACCATCATAAGCCATGCACTGGCATAGGAGGGGGAGGCAAGGGGGACCTGTGCCCCCCATCTTCAGATATTTCGTATATATATTTATTAATTTTCCAATGTAAATATATGTCTGTGTGTGCCTCGCCACATCCCCCACTTTTCGGCACCTTTGTACTCCTCTGGCCTGTTAGGGCTGGAGTGGAGGTTGTAATGGTTAGATTACTAGGCTCAAAGTTGGTAGTTACTGGGATCAAATCTTGGCCGAGACATGGGATTTTAAATCTCATTACGAGCTCTAGCAAGAATGAATGTTGCACTGACATATGATTCACAACTGGTATAAATAAAAATATAAAATGTGTATTGTGCTAGCCTGTCTATGGAAAAGTGCATATAAATTATAATTATAAAATATCTTGTACTGCTTATTGAAAAAAACTCCCATCTCATATTAACATTAACTTCTTTCCTAGATAGACAACCCAAGAAGTTTCCTTTATACTAAAATTAACTTCTTTCCTAGACAGAGAACCCAAGAAATTTCCTTTCTATACTAAAATTAACTTCTTTCCTGGATAGACAACCCAAGACATTTCCACTCCCACGCTAACATTAACACAAGAAACCGAGTTGTGTGCTTACATGTAAGATAGCATGTGGAACTTAAATGGATATAAGAACAAAAGTGACTTATTTCTAACCTGAGTGAATGTTTTTTCATTATATTCATAGTCCCATTCATAAACCAGCATCTGAAGAAAGTTCACATCACCAAATCCCTTAATTTGTTTTTACCATAGCAAGGTTTGGGGCTGTCAAGTCATTTTTTCAACCATAAACCTTCATTTGGAATGTATGAGTCATAAGTCGTCCATTGGACTCTCAAGGTGAAGATTGTGGTTCAAAACCTGTTTAAGGCTGGCTCACACTTGACTGTGTCAAAATTAGCAAATATTTGAAATCTAATAGCCAGTGATTGATAATTCAATGTGCTTTAGTGCTGTCATTAAATAAAACCAATTCATTTGGAATATATGTGTCTATGCAAAAGAATGAATGTTTTTTAAAATTTATTAAAATTTGTTTCCACATTTATAATTATTTGTGACTCTATTTTAAAAGTCCTGCATCATGTCCATCTTTTCCCTCAGGGTAAGTGAAGTTATATGTACCAAGGGTCTGTGAATAAAATTAATTTAATGATAGGCATCATTTTGGATAGGGTGATTTCCCTAACATTTCAGCTGTAATCATCAAATAGATTTTTAATTCAGTGATTGCTGACATTTTGTTCTCCAGGAAATCATATTTCAGGCCATCCAAAGTTCAGAATTTCCTGGGGAAACATGCCACCAGACCACCCTAGGGGCTGGAGAGCTTTGAGACTTTAGACAAAACACTTAGTGTCTTCCTCACTAAACCCTGATGCACCATTGTCCCCTCAAAGAAAAACTCAATTATAACTCTGGATATTACATTTTTAGTGAATTTTGACAATGTTTTATATATCACCAAAATGATCTTGTAAGTTTGGAGTCTAAATGTGGTTAATTATAAATAATAATTATTTATTGTTTGTGATAGCATTAGATAAGAGGGAGTTATAAATTATGAAGGATGTGGTAGAGAGTGACAGCAATAGATTAAAATGTGTTTTTATGGCCCCTTCTTTTATTTACCTTTTTCTGGACCTAAATGAGTGACTATATTGTGGGAAATATGCCGGAATAAACATCACAGCATTTCATATTTTTTGTTTTAAATAATAATTTCTGCACATTTTTTATGAAAGTCCTACTTGCCCTTAATGCTTGACATTCCATAAATTTTAGATCTTAACTCTTATTGAACAACCCTTCCCCACCCCTTTTAAGATCTTTGAACATTTACTTACGAGTGTGAAATAGATGACAGAAAAAAGGAGAAAGGAGATACTGATAGCAAGGGTTAACTCTGGCTCCAAAACACTTGACTTTTTTCTTTCTTTTTTTAAATTAGTGAAAAATCAATAAAAGTTGAAAATTGAGAAGATTTTCTAAAAAAGCGAGTTTGTATAAAATCAGACCAATCTGTCAGGGGGGCTACTAGCTTGTTGCCGGCCTCAAATTGAATGATAGGTTAATCCTTGCAGTGAAAGAGATATAATGAGAGTTAGTGGGAGGCTCAAGAAAAAAGCCTTCATTCTCTAAAATTGTGTTTTCACCAATGTTCACTCATTTGTTTAGATTTAGGCAATGTAAGAGCAGAGAAAAGAAATATTTATTTAATAACAGCCTGTCACATAGTTTAGTCCAAGCTTTTATGTGTCAGACATATGGTAAATGTAAAATAATCTAGTTTGAAAGAATAAATCTCCTGTAATAGCTGATCTTTTCAGATAACAGCCAGGGCTTTTTTTATATAAACTTCCTCATAAACAGAACAAAAAGTAAAGTTTATTTTATTTAACGATGCCTCTAGAGCACATTGATTTTTTCTTATCATCTATTGAACTATTGGTTATTCTGACATATTTAGAGGAAATCTGCTTCCGCCACGTAGGCTAATCTTTCTGATAAGCAGCAAGGGCTCTTTTATATGTACCATCCCACAGACAGGACAATACATACCAGAGCCTTTGATGAACCAGTTGTGAACCACTGGTTGGAATGGAAAAATAGCCCCACTACAAGGCCACTGAGAAGGATTGATCCAAAAACCGATCGGTTCACAGCCAGACACGCTACAGTATGAGCTGCATCCTGCTCCCTTATAAACAGAACATGATATTTTTTTATAAACTAGTCATAGTTCAAGTGGGAATGGGGAAAACATTTTCCTTCTAAACAGAATTTTGTTTTTATTTGATGTTAACTGAATTACAATTTCTGCATATAAATTTCCAGTACTCACATTAATTGTTAATTAAATTATAGCTAATTTCCTATGAATCATGATTTTTAAATTAAGATACAATATTTCCCACTTATTTTCATTATAAAGGTTACAGGAGAGATAAGTTAAATGGCTATAAAAATTAATGTTACAAGTCCCCAGCTGTTTGTGAAAGGTCAGCATAGCTTTGCACATGATAAAGGTAGTTTTCATTTTTATCATAGGTACATTAGAGAAATGTTCTGGCAAGATTATATCTGGCGAGTAGGAAGGGGTTCGTCATAAAGAAAAGTTTCTTTTATTTAATGATGCCTTTAGAGCACATTGGTTTTTATCTTATCATTGGTTATTGGACATCAGTCATATGGTCATTGTGACATATTTTTAGAGGAAACCCACTGCCACCACATTGTCTACTCTTTCTGATAAGCAACAAGAGGTCTTTTATATGTACTGTCCCACAGACAGGAGAGCATTTGGTGAACCAGTTGTGGACCACTGGTTAGAATGGAAAGTAGCTCATACTGCAAATGGGTCCACTGAGAAGTATTGATCCAATGACCAACAGCTTCACAGGCAGACACTCTACCATTTGAACTACATCCTGCTTGGGGTTCATCGTATGCTTATTACGTTTAATGGGTGAGAAATACAGCAGACTGGCTGATCTCGAACTCGTCAAGTAATCACGATTGTTACTTACAGTAGTCTGAAACCACGGAGATCAGGCCACTTGAACATAAACTGGTCTGTGTTATTAAAATATAAGCTGCTTTCCTGTAAACATCAAATGGTAGATCCAGCGAGCAAGAAAACTAATTTAACCGTCTCTCAAAAACCAATACAAGTGCCGACCAATGGGGCTTTGATGTCTGGCCACTTGAATTTGTTGTGAAAACCCATTTGTTTCTTGGCCTGATATTAGGCTTATCCATCAGTTAATACTTGACAAGATCTGGCAACTGTATCAGTGTTTTTTCCTTGATGGATAGAGAGAGGTTCACCAAAGTAAAGAGCTGTGAGTCCCCTAGAGAAAGCATGTGTGAAGAAAGAAGTTGTCCAATTATTCATTGTCTCCACTTGACTCATACTACCATTTACACTTGCACAGTTGTTGTCTTGAAGAATGTGTCACTGAACCAGTCACTATAATCCATCTGTTTTTTCAAAAACATGCCGCTGAGGTTCTCCCCTCCCCACCCCAAAAACATTGACATCTTTAATGCTTGGTATTCCTTTAATCTTAGATTTGTATACTTAGGCCTTTTTTATGAACTCTTCCCCTGCCCTTCCTGCATGTGTATAGAGAGCATCTATAGTATAAATCCTTTATAGATTACATGTGTGAAAAAGAATAACATTTAGCTTGATCTGTTGCTCTCTAAAATAATATTTTCTCAATATTTTATCAGAAAGCGGCTGTTCTTTGTTATATCTAATTCTTCTCTTTATAAAAATAAAAGGTTTGAATTTAATTATTAATTTTTTTTTTAATGTTTCTTTTATTTAATGACTCCTAGAACACACTGATTTTTTTCTTATCATCGGCTATTGGATATCAATGATATGGTCATTCTGACATATTTATTTAGACGAAACCTACTGCTGCAACATAGGCTAATCTTTCTGATAAGCAGCAAGTGGTCATTTATATGCACCATCCAACAGACAGGACAGCACATACCATGGGCTTTGATGAACTAGTTGTGGATCACTGGTGAAACTGAAAAATAGCCCAGACTGCAAATGTGTCCACTGAGTTGTATTGATCTAACGACTGACCGGTTCACAGGCTGACACACTACCGTTTGAGCTACACACCGCTCCTTAATTTAAATTTAAATGCAGCACCATTAATTTAATAATCTTGTTTTTTAAAACTTAATTCTTACATTGAATTTTATCCTTACATCGTTTAATTATGGTGGAATTGTTCTGTTCTCTTCTGTTAGTGTTTTTACCTGACTGCATGTGTGGGATATATGGAGAGCATTAGTATACAGAGTTTTGGCTACCTGTAGTGGGGAAGCTGTTTGTTAGTAAACATGGTATAAAGCATGGATTCAGTCCAGATTTGTTGGATTAAAAAGTCAGTGCAGAAAGCTTTTATGGGCTTAAATGTCTCTAGTTGTTAGTTTTTCACATTGTTGAATTTGGCACAAAATTAAAATAGTTTAAATACTTAGCATGTTTTTGGCTTTTTGAACCTTTACTAAATAAGGAGATATTTGGTCTTATTTGTTAAACATTGTTCTTTATCTTTTAGGGAGTTTCTTACATAAATTAAAAAAAGTATATATATGTCAAATGAAAGTAATCATCGTTAGGTAGAAAAGGTTGATTTGTTTTTAATTCTCCTATGATTATGTTATTACATTACTAACAAAATGCTGAGATAGTTTTGTTTATTTGTTATTGCAGTTAGAACATAATCTCTTTCTTAGCCAAGGTTATTTCCAAAATCCTTATTTTTAATCCATAAATAATTGAAAAAATAAAACATTGAAAAAAATAGATTCACTAGGTCAGAATTAGCGTGTATTCAGACCAGAAACACAAGTCATTTCTGAAAGGGCCTTAATTTTAATTAAGCTAGAAAGAGTCAATTTTTCTTATTTAGTGCAACTCCAGAAATTATTCCTAGGTGAGTGTTTTACTCCCCCTGTGGCTATAGGCCACAAATAGCTAATCTTTTTTCAGACAAGGTTTTTTTAAAAAGATGATTTGCAATGCATTGGTCGCAGACTAGAAATAATTTCTGGTTTAATGATTGGGCCATGGATCTTTTATTAAACTGTCGGGAATAGAGATTATCTGTGATTAGACCAAGTCTGGTAAGTTGAAGAAGAATTGATTGATAATACAACACCATGACACGAAGTGCATGATAACAACAAAATGACTTGTGAATATTTTAGTAATCATTTAGAAGTCTCTCTCTTATAATGTTTCATTAAAAAAGTTTGTATGTTTTTATTTATATCTATTCCCTGTAATTTAATTTTTTACAATTTACAACTGCTTTATCCGTTGAAAGTATTCAGTACACACACACACACACACACACACACAGAGGCACACACACACAGGCACACACACACAGGCACACACACACACACACACACACACACACACACACACATACGCACACACACACACACACACCATATTCTTGGAGTGGGATGTAGCTCATATAGTAGCATGACTGCCTGTGAAATGGTCATTTGTAGGATCGATTCTTCTCAGTGAACCTAATTGCAGTTTGGGCTATTTTCCATTCCAACCACTGGTCCACAACTGGTAATCAAAGCCCATGGTATAAAATGATCTGTCTGTGGAACAGTGCATATAAAAGACCCCTTGCTGCTTATCAGAAAGAATAGCCTAGGTGGCGACAGTGGTTTTCCTCTAAATAATTATTTCAGAATGACCATATGATTGACATTCAATAGCCAATAATAAGATAAAAATTAATGTGCTCTAGAGGCGTCGTTAAATAAAACAAACTTTACTTTTTTCTTCTTCTTATTATTATTAATGTCAAGAGTTCTACAACTAGTTTATTAAAGGCTGCTACATCTTTGGGAAATATCATACAAAAGATCCCTTGCTGCTAACTTTAAAGATTGGTCTATTTGACACCACCAGGTTTTGTCTGTAGACCATGTGTTCAACACCTAATACCCAGTCGTTAAACAATGTGCTTGGATATATCATTACAGATTTCATTCATCCTTTTTAATCATGTTTTTCACTTAAAGAACAATTTTTACTCATAAAGAAATAATCCTCGATTTATATTTATTAATTTAGATATATTATTAGAGAAAATTTGATGTAAATATCTCCTACTTTACTGCATATTTTTCTTTCCTTCTAGCAATGAACATTATTAGTTTCAATTTTTACCTCATAACAGCTAATCAAAAATGAATATTACAGATAACAAACAAAAGCAGGGCATTCCTTTCATCACTTAAGTGCTAAAGTGCAACCCATATGCTGACAAAATGCATCATAGGGCTGGAATCACTTTGTCCATGTTGGTAAAAACATCACAATTTTTATCCATCTTCTTAGAGTTGTTGATATTCCATACATCTGTGTGGACAGTTTTTTCCCTTACAGTCTGCTGCTTAATCCAAGTGCATTATGTATGGATCAGTTGCATGTTTTGATTATTGATGCAATTTATTCCCAAATACTTCTCCTTTTTCATTCACTCCTTGATGTGTCGGGTTTTAAGACAGAACAGATGGCTGCAGTTTGCTCACAGAGAGGCAAACCTTTAATTTGTATTCACATACATGAGTCTTGTAAAAATGACAACAAGAAAAATTATATCTGCAAATACCAGTGGTTATTTGATTACAGGTTTTTCATCTTGTCAAAGCATTCCATGAAATTTCAATTAAAACCATTGGCAATCAGTTGTGGTTGAAAGGTGTCATGTTTCTCGTTACATTGCAGCAGGTATACCCATGTCCAGACCTGACCAGGTGGCGTGGCTGACTGCGACAAACTGACTGCGACAAACTTGCTATATTAATAATGCATGGAAATGTGATATTTGCCCTGTGAGCAGACCAGACAAGTGGTTGATGCACAGGAGTTTGATTTTATTATCACTCCACATGCAAGAAGATTGTTATTCACACCACCTTCACTGTACACCTGATTGAGATGTGGTGAGCAGTAGGGTCAGACCCATTAGGCAGAAGAAATGTTGACTTTCTCTTGTTCTAGCTAGTCCTCCATGTCTACTGTATCAAGTGTATGTGGTGTTATGTCTGTTGGATTTATACATATACAATATATTTGGGGTTTTGATTTTTTTTGTGTTTCCTCTTCTTCTTTTTTGTTTGTTTAATTGTTGATCATTAGCTATTGGATGAAGCCAGCCTCTGATGGGTTTTGAACCATGGTCTTCAGCTTGAGAGTGCGATGTCCCACCAATGGACAACTGACGCTCACCTGCATGTACAATATGATCAAAGCTGTTAAGAGATTTAAATTAATTAGGCTCTTTAGCCATAAACATAAATAAAATCTTTGAAAAATTTGTAGCAGTTACGTCAGAGAGCTTAGTCACTTTAAAACTAGTAATAAAAATACCATCACAGGATTTTCTAGTTTAATTAGCATCAAGTTTATGCACTTTCTTGTGCATCAGTTATGTGCACTTAGATTGAAAAGTGTTTTAATGTTTTAAATTCGCTTCAAAATAAAGCTTTATTGGTTCAGTGGTAGGGCATTAGACTCTGAAGCTGAAGACCATGGTTCAAAACCTGTCAGAGTCTTGCTTACCATTAACTACATTTTCAAATATTTGACATCCACTAGCTGATGATTAACAGATCAATGTGCTCTAATGGTGTTTTTAAACTAACAAATATCTTAAGAATATGTTCTGTTGGAATTTATGTTTGAAAATAAAGTTTAAAGTCTTTCAGCTCTAGTTTTAATCAGAGACTCAGAATTTTATTGTCAGTTTTATGTTTTAGTTCATACTCTTGAAAAAGTCTGTAGTATATAGATGAAACGTCGAGTTTTATCAAAATAATCTTTTAATTTTTTGTGTTGTTTTTATAAAGTGGATGGTTTTATGTCAAATACTTTTTGTTTTAAATATTAAATATTAATAATGCATTTGACCTGTATTTTAAAACACTATCGTAACCGTCATGAATATATCATTTAAATAATATTTATTATCTGTATATTGAAATAGTTTGTATTTTCATATTTATTTAATTACTCATTTCAATTCTGGTCCTGATACAAGTAGTTATCCAGTTATCAGCTGGAATTAGTTGGTTCTCATTACAAGTGGGCGGAATATTTTACGAAAACGAAATCCAAAAAGTATGGCCGCCAACGTGTCCGGAGTAAACATGGAAGAAAGGTTGAGTTTAGTTTTACAAATGAAACTAATATTTGGGTAACTGGTACTATGCATAATGACTTGAGATCTGTGTATAGACTGTGTCTCGTTCGATGTCCAGTGGTATTACGAATTAAACAAATGTGGCTAAGAAGCAAAGTTCAGAATTCATTGGTTGCATAAATGCATTGAATTCTTTAAGCCGATCAAGAAAACTCATTCTTGCAACCATGGTTTTCTTGGCCCTGCTTTACTACTTGTTGCCATCATTGTTTTACCTGTCAAGGCCGAACACAAAATCACGGTTCACAGAAATTTGTTTGGAAGAAAAGATTCAAAGCGTTTTTCACAAATCTGTTCAAGATGGAGATGCGGTTGTTAGGCACAAACCTTTACATGCTAATGATGGAGAACATCCTTATCCAATATATGTTGGTAACGGGAAGATAGCAGCAGCATTTGATTCTCAAAATGGTGCTTTTATTAGATTAAATCGAGCACTCTCTCTACCCGTTAAATTCTTTCCTGTTATACAGACGCGAGTAGAAGGCAGAACGGTTAATGAAGCGTTCAGTCTTGATATAAAAAGAGGCATAGCTTACCGTATGCAATCTTTACCAACATCTACAGGATGTGTATCCATTGGTTCAGAGATATATGCTCACAGGTCCCGTCCAACACTGTTTGTACAGGACATTCGAATACAAAATCCAACCAAATTTCCCGTGGTTGTAGAATTAGATCAGATAGGAGAGAACGGATGGACTGGATCAAAAACTGAACAGTTCAGTTCAGGAAGTCGAACAGGTGACAGTGTAAAGTATAAAGTGACATCAGGTCTTGTAAAAGTTCCTGGATCCAATTCAGTTGCGGCAGCATCATTTGGAATGATGTTTATAGACCAAAGCACACTTTCTGTTAAATCACATTCTACAGTGAACTATCATATTATCACAACTGTGCATTATACAAAACCAATGAACAGTCGGGAAGCTAACAAGTACCTACCTGAGCTATCAAAACAAGTGCAGGCTGATATGTCTAGTGCCTTAGAAATTGATTCAAAACTTATGAGAAAGGAACATGCTATGGTTTGGGGACGACTATGGGAAAGTGGCTTTAGCATAAGTTTGTCACGTGCAAGCGGAGTACTTAATGGTGAAAAAATAAACCTAACAATGTATTATGTCCTCAGTAATGTTCCTGCACCACTTCATGACATTTCCACAACTAAACCCCAGAGGATGAATATTTTAAAGGTTCTCTACTACCCTGACCGTTGCTACAGTGAACATTCTACACTTCAAGCTCAAACCTTGTGGAGTGATGTGGTGGATGAGAGACAGATTGCACAGGTTGTAACCACCTGGATGATTACACTTGAGAAACACGGTTGTAAAGTTATGGTACAGTCGGGGGCCGAGGGAGTCCTTCAGGCGATGCTACTTAGCTTCGGAGCACTGCGATTCCATGGCCAACACCTCGAGTACGCCGTCCACCCCAAAGAACTTCACAGAGACCTAACATTCCGACGCATCAACTATGGCAACAACACCCACGTCAACATTTCTGTTATAGTTGGTGATGACAACAAGGCAAGTTTATTTGTGTCGCTGGACCGCAATGATAAACCCTACTATGCCTGTGATGCAGGTTGTCTCGACCCACCTATACCTTTAAGTAGACAATGGAAGAGATTTCCAGTAAAACTGACCGAACCGCTGACCTCCATCCTCTACATCACTGCTGATAAAACCCACATGGAGGAACTGAAGCATGCCATTCATGTGAAAGCCGTGGAAGAGGCTCCGGGCTCATGAACATCATGTGATTGCTTTACATAAGCATGGACATCATTTCGGAGGCCTGCCCATGCTGTTCTGGGTCTCAATTGCATTCCTCATTATAATATTTCACTTGTTTCTCTTCAAATTAATTTATAATGAATACTGTGTAGGACAAGAACGCTATGCAAGGACTAAGTATAACATGTAAGTTGCTCATTTTGTTTGTGTACATAAGATTTGAAATAGAATATTCACTATTTAATTATGAATGCTTACATGTTTTTCTGATGCAAAATCTATAAAACAACATGTAAATGTACTTCCTTTAAATCAGAGTTATCCATAAAAAGGTTGCTTGCCAGCCATGCAAAAGATGTTAAATTATAGAATTACGCGTTTACTACAGTCCTCTCCATTACAGTGGTCTGCTCACACTTGCCTGAAAGCAGGAAGTAGCTCACACTTGACTAAAACTGGAGAGTGGCTGACACTTGCCTGAAAGCAGGAAGTGGCTCAGACTTGACTGAAAGTGGAGAGTGGCTCACACTTGCCTGAAAGCAGGAAGTAGCTCACACTTGACTAAAAGTGGAGAGTGGCTCACACTTGTCTGAAAGCAGGAAGTGGCTCACACGTGACTGAAAGTGGAGAGTGGCTCACACTTGCCTGAAAGCAGGAAGTGGCTCACACTTGACTGAAAGTGGAGAGTGGTTCACACTTTCCTGAAAGCAGGAAGTGGCTCACACTTGACTGTTTATAAATGGAAAGTACTATACTATATCAACCCATGAAATTTTGCTATTGGAAATTTTAAATGCATGTGGTATACAATCATGTAATACAAGTAGAGAGCACAAACAGGAAACATAATTTATATATGTACATATGTATATATGGGATTCGTGTACATGTATATATGGGACATACACAATTACAGTGCTTTCCCCAGAGCCACAAGGCGCTATGGGCCATGCTTCCTTAGCTTGCTATGTGACCACCTTAATATTTGCTAAGCGCCTTCACTGTAGCACCATGTCAGCTTAATTTGAGGCATGGTAGTTGTATTTATTTCCGTGCTTATATCCAATTAAGGTTCAAGCACGCTGTCCTGGGCACACAACTCAGGTTCCTGTGCTGTCTGT
>JAULBS010139097.1:0-12844 GCA_032355785.1 Symmetromphalus regularis | reverse complement strand
TGGCTGAAACTTACATGACAGGCAACCCATTCTGTTATATCATAAATATTCTGTTCCATACAAGCGTAGTAATGCCAAATTAAAAAAATGGTCGCATATGGCGTCGCAACGAACAGGGCTGAAATTTGCTTTTAAAATGAGTTTATGGAAGTGGCTGAAACTTACATGACAGGCAACCCATTCTGTTATATCATAAATATTCTGTTCCATACAAGCGTAGTAATGCCACCGAAAACCAAGCATTGATGTCTCAGCCCAAATATCACCCTAAAAATTAGAAATGCAACTTCATTATTTTAAAAGTAGCAATAAAAATGTTACACCAAAGTCAAACACTGTCATGTTGAAAACTGAAATATTAAATAGCAAAGATATCTCTTCTGTCATTAATATTTTTGTCATTTTTAAGAAGTTTATATTTAAGAATACAATGATTTTGTATGGTACTTTTTACAAGTAGTATTTTGTCCATCTTATATTCTATTCAGAAAAGTAAAATTTTAAAATAAAACTTCATTTAGCAAGGAATTATTTTTTTACTTACCTCTTTTGCAGAATGGCAAGTATTACATCTATTACAGAAACGAGAGCTATACCAGGGACGGTCGATTGGTATCCTTTTGTGTTTTCCTCCACAGTTATCACATCGCATCAAGTTACTTGCCTATAACATTAAACAGTTACAGAATCCATGAACAGTAAAAACAAATAGTTTTTGGAATTGTAGTTTAAAGAGTAATTTATTAACAATCTTTTTAAGATCTCCACTAGACACAGCACCTATTACAGTTGGAGACAAGGACTGGGATGTGAAGTTACAAGAAGCTAACAAAGTGGGTGCTGTAAGAATAAGTACATCTTAAATCTTATCAGATTCATACCTCGTATATCTTCTCTTCCAATGTAGTTAATAGATCAGCAAATTCTCTCTGAAAAGAAAGTCATTGGAACAGTATGGTCGATGAAAAGTACATGTAAACTTTCATAAAACATTCAGAAAATTATGGTGTCTATTAATCTTAAATAAATACCACAATAATTCTATACAATAGCATAATAGGATATACTTAATACCAAAACAGAAACAAATCGTCCCACAACAGCTTTCATGCATAATTTATTCTAATCAGAATGTCATAATTATAAAAAACTTACACTTTGTTAATATTTTGTCATATGCCTTTATCAAAACCGAAACAATATTTATTTTATGAATTACATCTTGGAGAGAAAGTACATAGGAATAATATTATGCTATAATATATGTAGGTAGGACAGGCTGAAATTAGCATCATCCTACTGTACATTTTTTATGAGGTCATTAAAAAGCCCTCAGGGTAAGAAGAAAACTGGTCTTTGAATTTAGAAAATCAGACCAGTCGTTGATTTTCAATGAATTTTTAATAATTTTCTGAGTTCGTCTTTCTTTGGACAAAGGTTAATGGTAAAATATATGGAAAAAGTGGCAAGTGTTTTTAGTCCAAAAAAAGGTAAAACAATCACATCTCCACTATTACAAGTTGCTGAGCTTTGATATTTGGCACAATTGTACATGTTCATGCGATAAATGCAATCCAGATTTGATCTAAAAGGTCTAAAAGAATGTTCATCAAAGGCCATGGTAAGTGCTGTCCTGTTTGTGGGACGGAGCATATAAGACCCCTTGCTGCTTATCAGAAAAAGTAGCCTATGTGGCACTCCAGCTGTTCATATATCTCATCAGCTAAAAGTGACAATGCATCTCAAGTCCCACTGAGAAGAAAACCGACCCTAACACTAACCTTAGAACTGACCCTAAAACTAACCCTAGAACTGACCCTAACTTTAGAACTGACCCTAACCCTAAAACTAATCCTAACTCCAAAACTTACCCTAACCTTTATCCTAGAACAGACCCTAACATCAAAACTGACTCTAAAACTAATCCTAACCCTAGAACTGACCGTAATTTCAAAATGGAAGCTAATCCCAAAACTGATCCTAACCAGGAACCATCGAAAACAGAGCGATCGAGCAATGCAAGTGAGGTCAGGTGACCACAGAAAAAGTTTTTTCCACTGAGAAGTATGCAAAATATTCCATTTCACACAATCAAAAAGAAATGGGTGATCGAAAACGTTTACATTTTACGACACTTATGAAAAATAAACAAAATTTTACCCATCTCTGAAAAGTTTCAAGTTACATGCTGGCTAGATGAAGCACATAAAACAAACTCATTAACTACGGTCTTTAAACAAAAATTAGATGGCGAGAAATCGTCTCGTGTCCCTCCAATGCAGATTCGTTACCGGACGCCACGCACCGGCTGTCAAGACTCGCTTTGCATTGTGTACAAGCTTCACTTTCACAGTCCACTAGTTCGAATACAGCACACTACATTTTATGCAAGTTTCGTGAAAGAAGGTTCAATCTTTTGATAGAATACTTGCTTTGGCGATTAGTGCAAGATTTTATCAAAAACAATGTTCCGCGACATTGGACTGTGGATAGTGACGGCTTACAGCACACTACAACCAATTATTTTTTAACAATCAGAAGAAGTACTGGTACACATCACACATAAAAAAAAGACAAAAGAATAAACTATCATTGCATGTGTTTTATATTATGAACGAATATAGTTGGTTGAAAACTGTCAAAAGTACATAAAATTTTAGTTAGCGGACAGCCAACACCGTCACTTTGGATTAGACCTGATAGTATTACTCACAAGAATAGGCTTAGATTGATAAACACACCAATAAATAGTAGAACTATTATCATTTTGCAATGATTTTTACCAATACAATAATGAAAACTTGCATAGAAAACCACTATCAGCTGGAAAGCGTGGTTGTGTTTATCTCATTATGCATACCCGTGACCTCCACGGCACTACAATCACAGCCTATCACATCCGCATAACAACATGCAGACATGACCTACTTCCATGCATATCATTAACCCAGCACTCGATACTGCGTCTACACAACGTCGTCCTGAAATGCGAAAGTAGTCAGGGGAAATTGTTCACTGCGCTGAATTAAAACCCTTCAGGCAAAAAGTTAATATTATCAAAATAATCTTTCTCTTCTTTCCATTTATGTGCATTTTGATTGATGAAATTATGATTTCGGGAGACTCTAACTCACCAGGAAATTGATAGATTTTCTCCAGACATGCGTCGGGCTGTTACGAAAGCTCTTCTCTGATTGGTCATAAAATTTCATGTTCCTATCACAATTTTTCCAGAACGCATTTAAATTTATCAACAAGTCATCCAGTTTCCAGGAAATCTCGCGGCAGGCTAGAGTGACTTTGTTGGGAGGCATTGCCCAACTTCAGCTCTCTCTAAATAATTGTTTAAGTGAAAATTTTGAAACATATCATCAGAAAGCTTATTTTCTTGGGATTTTTGTCAAATGATTCTTAATTTTATGTGTTATGTTTAGAATATGAAAAACTGGAATTTAATGAAGTGAACGTAATACAAGGTGCAACTGACCTATTTATCGCATACTTTATCAATCGCTGGTCGTCCTACCTAATATATGCCCATTATATTGCAGGGATAGAAATTAATGCTCGCCCCCTCACCTGAGGCAAGTAAATCCTCACTTACACTAGTCCCCAAAGCCAGCTTGGATCAACCCAATCTTAAAATTAAAATTTCAATCTTAAAATTAAAATTTGGGGACTAGTAATTTTTCATGAGGATGAGTAACTTTTTAAGGCTACTAGTCCCCAAGGTGAGTAAAAATAATTTCTTAATTTTCACCTCTGTATTGATGTTAACAATTTGAATTTGGTCAAAATTGTTAATGTCATTGTCAATATAACTGGCTCATATTATAGCATTATATTATTTCTATGTAATTTCTCTTCAAAATGTAATTGATAAAATAAATATAATTTTCGTTTTGATAAAGGCCTATGGTAGAAACGTTAACAAAGTGTATAATTATGAATTTGTTGTTATCCCTGTCGCTTAATCAGAATGTGTCAGAAATGTTACATATCTGGAAGTCACAGTTTTGGGGATTAGTAATCTTTCTAACATACTAGTCCCCCAGACAGGTGAAATATGCTAAGTACACATCAGCTTCCTAAGCTGTATTGACATTTGAAGTTTGATGATACTTGAGTGCCAAACAAAATGTTCAAACTATGTGAAAATGATAGATAATAAACTAGAATCCTAAAGATATAACTTCAACAAGTTTAAATAGCATACAGTGCAAATAAGTAAAGATAATAAAAAATAATAATCAAAAAAAGAAAGAAATATTTATTGTATGTAAGTCATTATCATAATCAAGGTTACAAGTTTCATAAATTTTTGAAAAGAAACAAATTATGATCAAGTGCATCTTTCTTAAGAGAAATTAGTACTATTACGAAATGTGTCTACCTTCTTCATAGGTTGTTTATGACTGGAAATAAGGTAGAAATAAAACATACCATAGCAGCTTCTGCCTCACTAGCTTCCTGCATCTGAAGATCATACATTTTCCTTCTGGCCTGAAATGAAACGTTAGTAAAATAGCACAAATGAAGAGTGTTTTAACAAGAGAAAAACGTTTTACAATTCCCAGTACATGCATAAGTCCCTAGGTTTTTAACAGTATTGCATAAGAGTGTACCAATGTGTAACCATATATCAAACCTGTAATTTATGTTGTTATCTTCCATTATCCTAATTGAGGACATGGTGAGTATTGTCAGTACCCATATACGAAATCAAATAAGGGAAAATAAATTATTTTGTCTGTTTGTTTTGTTTTTAATGTCTTTTTTTTTTTGGTGGGGGAGAGAAGGGGCAGATGTTGAACTGCATAATGCAATAGCACATGTAAAAAAAGATAAATATATAGTAATTACTCCAACAAGAATGTAATGCAATTTTTTAAATTTATATCTTTCCCTGTGCTATAACTGTAATAACAGTTAAAATACATCTCTTAAATATACTGGTTCTAGTAATACCTCCAACAATTAAATACACTGTATAATTATATATGTTTTCTACAAACAGTTAAATAAATATTATACATACAGGTTCTCCTATCATCTCGAAAGCATGACCCAAAATCTTGAAGGCTTCTTCAGCACCAGGTTCTTGATTCTGAAGTAATTAAACATCTTCATAAAATAACTAAATGGTAATAAAACAAATTCAGTTTTATGATTTAACTTGTGAGTTTTTTAAAAATCACTTTCCATGCTATTATCATAAAAATATTAAATTATTCTGAAAATAAATAAATATATATATATATATTTATAAATCTGAAAGTAGATCTGAGAGAAACTACTGACAGTGTTATTTTAATATTTGTTCCTTTAGATTAATATCAAAAATGTTATTAAAAGGCTGCTTTAATAGGATTTACAAAGTCCAAGATAAACTTCAGCTATGCTATGATTCTGAACATTATAGTCAGCTAAATAGTCCATCTATGTCTGTGTGCATATAGTATGACTTACCTTATCTGGGTGAACCAATACTGCTTGTTTACGGTAATACTTTTTAACATCTTCATCATTAGCATCTGCTCTTAAACCTAAAATGCTGCACACACAAAAAAAGAAGGAAAAAAAAAGATAAATAAGTTTTGAAAATAATCTCACACCTTGTTCAAGTATTAATAAAAATAAACTCCTTGTAATAAAATTTCAAAGGTCTATATGAACTGTCATCATGTACCACATTAAAAAAAAATGTTTTAATTGTTTCAAAAAGAAATGATCTTGTTACCTGTAAGAGTCTTTTCCTTTGCATGCAAGAAGTCGGCGCATAGCTTCTTCGCCTACAATAAAATTGAACAAGTTATAATATAAATGTCAGTAAAAGAAAAAGGTCAAAATATTAAAATCTTTCTGTAAATACATTAATAACAATAACAATTTTTTTTGTAACATTCTTTCAGATATTACTGAATTATGTCTAAAAACAAAATCTAATATCATAATCTGAGTTTCATATTAAGCCAGTGTCATGCATAATGTACAACCAGGGGTTGAAAAATACCATTGCCAGACACCTGGGGCAAATGGATTTTGATGGTCGGGCAAACTAATCTACAAGTAATTAAATTATCAATACAGTGACTTTTCTTATTTGCAAAATATAATTACTTTTAAATTAACAAAAATGTAACTGAACATTACATCACGCTTTTGCAACTTGCATAACAAAGTTATTTTTGTCTATGTAAGTCAGTCACAAAGTTTCAGCTATTTCGGTTACGATAAGTGCCTGCGACAACTCAGAAGGTAGGTTCAAGTGGGTACCAGATATGGGACAATGTTGTTAAATTTAGGCCTACCTGAGAAGTGATTTGGAAGCACTATCATGTGTTTTAAAAGCTTTTGATGCTATACTAGCTACTATGCTAAATTACTTGAATTCACTTGAAATGAATGACATTCAGAAGTGACTCTTTGAATGTTGTTTTAATATATTTTCAATAGTTGTGGTTCACCAACATAAATGGTTTGGCCCGTTAGGCCTGTTAGTGAATGTAGACATTGAGCTTTTTGATGGGTTTGTTGTTTTTGGGTGGTTTTTTTTTCGTTCATGCGTGCATGTGTGTGTGTGTTTAATGGAAAATATTTCAATTCAATTATAATGAAATCATAAAATTTACTGAAATAGAAAAAATGGAATTTGCTAAATTCTGAAAACAGAAAATCAGTGCCTCTACATGCTATTCATAAACATATTTTAGTTTATTTGTGATGGGTAAGTGAAAAAATATTGTGGGTAAGTGAAAAAGCAAATATTTTTCAACCCCTGACAACATACAAGCATTAACCCAAATAAACAGGCAAATCAATCATCTGCAAGGTCATCAAACACCTAATGTCACAGTATATTACATTTAAATGAAATTATACCTGTATTGGGTAGTATGATATTTTCTTCAAGGCCAAGCTTTTTCTTAACACCTTCTGAATTCCAAGTTCTGGTTTCTGATGCTGGTGGTAGTTTGAAAACTTTCCTTTTAGTGTAACTCCACACTTTCACACAAATAATACTAATACAATGAACACATCCAGTGACTCTGTGAAATAGAAATCAAATATTATTATGAACTATTATAACCTAAAATAAATATGTTAACCTGCAAATTAATTTAGAATTTTTGGAATACAACTACTGTATAAAAATATTTCTGTTTTTCAATGTTATCAATAAATAACAAGATCTCTGAACTGAAAATTATAGCTTTCAGATGTCAGCGATAATTATGTTACAGGCCTGCACTAATTCAAAATCAGCATAACAGGAAAATAGGTTATGCCAAAATAATTTGCATAACCTATTTTGATTCGTATTTAACCGGTTTTTAATAAAATGGAAAAATAACTTTAAATAAAACCATTGTCACTTTGAAGTAAAAAGGAACTGTAATAAATATTAAAATTTTGCTGATTACACATGAGCCGTAATCAGCCGAAGATTTCTGACTAACCTTTATTAATGGAAGCATTGCAATTTCTGATTGGCCACATTTTGAAGGAATTCCCTTTGGCGACATCTAACAACCAATGAGGTTATACCCCAAGCCTGGAAATAAGTGCTCCATCACGAACGTTGTTCGGTACAAAATTGCTATTTGTCAAGCTTTGACAGTCACAAATTTAATATTAGAGGTCATTTTGTCCGACACAAAATCAGTTCAATGCTGTATGTTTAAAATGTATATTTTAAGGAGTTTCAATATCATATGCATGCTTACATATGCCTAGTGGTAACTGAACAGTCGCCACTACATTTACTGAGTAAATCTATTAATAGACCCGATCAATCCCGATAATGCTATAAATAATATTGTGAACCTGAATCCGTAATCGGCCGACTTATTCCAAATGACCTAAATAACCTGCTAATGATCTAAATAAAGTTTGATGATGTTTTGTTTAACATCCAATTGTCCCTTCCCCCATCAGTGTCATTAAATGATATCGGTTGATAAGATAGAATTAGTGGTGTAAATGGGATTTGGATATGCTGCTAAAATATGTGACGTCAGGCCTGTGCTTTAATGTCACGTGATTGGTCATGAATGCAAGACGCTGAACAAAATCACATCGTTTTTCAACAAAACCGTAGCCAGTACTTGTAGTTTTGTTGATATCTCATATTCAACCGTTCCAACTTTTGAGAAAAAGCTTGTTAGAACACAACATTCCAGTACCTTATGTGCAATTACTTTTGCGGCAAAAAAAATTTGCGATTGAGCTTTCATTTAACATTTTCGCGAGGAATTATTTTCGTGACCATGTCCTTCAATAATAAAAAAAGGAACATTTACCAAACTCTTTTGAGTTACAGTTTCATTTATACGCTTTAACATTATTTGTATGAATGTCGATAACTTGCTGAATGTGTTGCGAATTTATAGTATATCGTTCATAGCCAAACCGGAAATAAGTTTGCGCGTATTTGAATTCATGGCACTATCAGCATGTTCGCAACTTTTGCGGTACATTTTATTCGCACATTTTTTTTACACATATACGAGTACTTTGCTGAAATGGTTAAGTGATGATTTGGTACAAACAAATGGGTCCATGGGGTTGAAACAAAGAAAATTCAAAAGTTGAAGTATCTTTGATGAATAAAAAACCCACTTTATTCTTTAAAACTAATATTTATGTATTTCAATATTAAATTTTATAAATTTCAATTTAAATTGGTGACAGGTACGTTTTCGTTTTTGACCAGCACAAATTGACTGACATTGGACATTTTGACAGGCACATCTCAAAAAATTATTTCCACGCTTTTACCGGTATAAAACTTCCCAACATAAGTATTCTAACCAGACTGGTATTTGTAATTTCTGTTACATCTAATTATAATTATACATATCGGAAATCAGTCAAGTTGTTTGTACTCCGAGAAAAGATGATCATATAGAAACTTTATTTGCCAAGTTTTTCACAAACAGTAAATCGGTTATGTGAAATAAATTTGCATAACCGATGCATGAATGAAACGATCGTTCCTACAATTTGTACTGGCCTGTATTATATTTCGTGTATAAATTATTCCAGGTGGAATGAAAATTCATATGGAAAAGAATACTTATTCCCAGAGCAGAGATCTCATTATTAGAGAAGAAATTCTGGAGAATGTACATTCTGGCAGAACACATTGCCAGGAGGATTCAATATACTACATGTATAACACAGACATTTGATAGTGGTCTTTCAATAAAATTTAATGAACATAGCACATTTTAACAGCATCCACATGGGACTAACCAATTTTGATTAGAGGGCATTTTCCAAGTTTTATTTTCTTACCATTAAGGACCATCGATCTGGTTTTAACCATCCAGTGAGTTTAAAGTGAAATGTATGTGACAGACTTCAGTGACCAGGATATTGCCTGGAAGTAAATTCCCTCAACAGTCACTGCTACTACCAAATGCTAGCTTTGGTAGCATAACTTAAAATACATTAGATTATATACATAATGAAGGATTACAAACAAAGCCTGTCAATTATATGTGATTCAGTTATTTTTCTAAACTAGACTACTGTAATAAAAAAAAAATATCTGTGTTATTTGATCATACTGACCTTTAAAAGAGCGGTATATAGCTTATATTGGTCCAAAAGGAATTTATTATACAGAAATTAACAAGTCGGTTGACAAACAGATTAATGGACAAAAGATTACCATACCAGACATTACCATACTGAAGGCATTTGGTGTAACATCAAGTAATTTTATTACCCAAAGACTTATTTAATTTCGTGAATCTTTTCAGCCTGAGGATAGAGTGTAATAATACACTTACCTACTGACATATAGTCAGGATATGAAATTAACACATATTAACACCCCTGGCAGTTATTCTGCTCATAGGCCAATTAAAATTTGCAAAATATAAACAGAAGACTGGCAATATTTTCATATCATTGATAGATCATATGTAAACATGGTCATTATGTAACCTAATTCAAGTTAAATTTAATGAATTTACATTTTAAAAATATGTTTAATAACATACATGAACCAGAGGTCTAACAGACAAAAGCACATATTAATAACAATCATCATCCCACCTCAAAATATACTGCAAATAACTGAATAAAAAAGAAGACTTCCAAAGTTCAAATATAAGGTTATCAAACAAAACATAATATATGCTATTCTGGGTATATATTGCAGATAACCAGAACTTCTAAGGCTATACAGTAAATCATGAAATTAATGCAACACGATAGGATTAGATTAAAATATGTACATGTATATTTATTAATGTGTCTTGCATTTTCAAAACTAATATGATATTTTGGGTAAAATTAAAATGTCTTTATTAAAGTTTATTGCATAGATCTACAAAATAATGTACAATGCAGAGTTAACTTTTTGTGGCCCATAGCATTTATTTCCTTTACATTTAACATTGTTAAAGAATTGTCATTAAAATTCAACGAAATAATAACATCAGTGTCAAATGAAAAAACCATTAACGTTTCAACTATTAACACTACAACACAGAAACGACATAATAATGTAATGCGTCAATTTATTGTTAATTGTAAAAAAAATATATATATCACCTATGATAATAATAAACAAACAAAAACACAATATTCATTATTATTGTTGATTAGAACTGCATACATCTAACCCAATCATTTTATCTTCCAAAACATTAGAAGACATTTTATTAATTTTATCCCTATTCATTGGAACACAAGCCTAGAATTTTTTTTTGGAGAAATGCCTGTCAAAATGTCCAATTTGTGCCTGTCAAAAACGAAAACGTACCTGTCACCAAATTAAATTGAAAATTTAATATTGAAATAAATAAATATTAGTTTTAAAGAATAAAGTGTTTTCTTTCTTTAATTATTGCACACCTCATCACAGATACTTCAACTTTCGAATTATCTTCGTGTTTCAACCACATGGACGCATTTGTTTGTACCAAAAAAAATATACCATGAAAATCATGAATATGCTAATACTAGTAATAGTGCAGCGAATTCAATTACGCGTGAACTTATTTCCGGTTTGGCTATGTACACCATACCGTAAATTTGTAATACATTCATCAAGTTATTGACATTTCGTACAAACATGGATTTCAGTTTTCTTTGTTTTTACAAAGATTATATGTAATTATTCATCAATAATTATGAATATTCTTAGTTAATCTAAACGGAAACTTGATTGTACAATCAATAAATACTATTTGTCTAAAAAGTTGCATCATGCACTTGTTCAATCGATAACAGGTCTTATCAGAAATATATATATAACACGTGGATAGTATGCTGATAATGTCAAAGTGTATAAATGAAACTAACTCAAAAGAGTTTGGTAAATGTTTCTTTTTTATTACTGGGGAACGTGGTCATGAAAATAATTCCTTGTGAAAATTTACTGGAACGTTATGTTCTAACAAGCTCTTTCTCATAAGTCAGAGGGTTTGAATATGAGATATCAACTAGGAGACTGTTTTTTTTTATAGAGAAACGATGCGATTTTGTTCAACGTCTTGCCTTCATGACCAATCACGTGACATCAGCATGCTATATTAAAGCACAGGCCTGATGTCACATAGTTTAGCAGCATATCTAAATCCTATTTACACTTCTAATTCTGTATTATCAACCAATATCATTTAATGACACTGATGGGGGAAGGGTCAGGTGGACGTTTAAAATAAAATCCTCAAAAGTTTTGGCGACTTCAACTTTGTTCAAGCTAATGCTGCTGGTTATTTAGTTCATTTGGAATACGTTGGCCAATTACGGATTCGGGGAGTTCAAAGTATTATTTATAATCATCTTGAAAGTCCTCAAAATATGCATTTTAAACATACACCATCGAACTGATTACGCACAAAAACAATTGATTTTGTGGTGGACAAAATGACCGCTAATATTAAATTTGTGATTGACAAAGCTTGACAAATGACAATTTTGTACCGGACAACGTCCGTGACCGAGCACTTATTTCCAGGCTTGGTAACACGAATAATCTTTATAGAGATGGCCTCATTTTTTTTTTTTTGACATCATAAGGTAGTAACAAAGGTTAAGAACGCAGATGAACTGCACAGGGAATTAAATTTTTGGGATTAATGAAAATTGGTAAAGTTTTAAGTCTAATTCATCATGGTATTATTTACATGTTTATAGCACATTTTCAAATTTGGAGCATATTGTTACTTGGTAAATACATGATGTTTGTTATGACAGCAAAGACTGCATGCAGAGCTCGTGCGCATATGAGATATCAGTTATCGCAAAGGGCACGAAAAGAGAAAAGGCATGAATATCAGACACTTGATCATACATGTATGTAGTAGTGACATGTTTCCGTGACCACATTTATTTCATGATTTTCAGTTACTGTAAAAATGAAGACAACTTACAGATACATAATAATTCCAAAAAGGTAGATAAGAATTGTAAACCCAAAGGACAGAAGACTATGAAGAGCACCTTTTGCTTTTTCAACAAATGATGACAGCCAATCATCTGAAAAACAAGTACAGATATGTCTATATTTAATTATACAGATATGCAAACCAATATCTGCTACAGAATTTATAAATTTACGAATGCAAAATCTAAAGCTTACCTTCTGTATTACACATGACAAACAATTAATGGCAACATGCTCTACAGAATTTATAAACTTATAATTATATATATGACTGTATGTTGTTAATACATAACTTATCTGCCATATATGTATACATGAAATATGTATCCGAGTCAACAGAACTGTTACCCTAACCAACATATATCAGGGCTTTCCCCAGGATTTTTTTAAGGCGCTTACATTTTCACAATTCACTTTCCTGCATAGATAATAATT
>JAULBS010139086.1:0-12845 GCA_032355785.1 Symmetromphalus regularis | reverse complement strand
AAGATAGTAAATAAGAGCATACTTTCCTCTGTGTGTGTGTTTGTGTAGTTAAACCTGTTTTAAGCAGCCACTCAAGGTTGTAAATAAGAGTGACCTCTTAACAAGTGTCAATTTAATATAGGTTATATTGCACTAAATTAGCTGATTTAGGAGAAAATAAATGTGAACTTTAAAGACCGGTGGCTGTTTAATACAGGTAGCTGCTTGTCCAGGTTTGGTTGTATTCTCAATCTGATGCAGTTTTGGTATCAAAACTATCCATAAGACATATATATATATATGTATGTACGGAAATATATATCTACTGTAAATCTGACAACTATATATATGTATCATTTTAACCTATATTCATACGGGTTACTTGTCTTTCACCATCCAAAGAAAAAAGATAATGGTCATGTGCTGTTGTATCTTTACAAGACAGTGTTTGATAAACTTATTAGCTCTCAGACCTGAACAGTATACAGACATATATAAAGAACAAGTATAATGAAATAATAGAGTTCACCGACATTATTTGTTACATGTTTGTTATTGGGATGCGGAGGCTAATGGCCATGCAGAATAAGAACTGGTCAACAACATATTTGTTTTACATTAGTCTGTAATAACACAGATACCGTTACTTATAGCTGTACAGTTGCCAAGGACTTTTTTTTTTGTTTATTTGCAGACTGATTTGTGTCCAGACTTTTAAAGCTTTATAAGCACAGACCTGGATTCTGTTAAATTTCAAGTTTATTTTAAATGGATTTGTTTAATGACCCCCAACACAAACAAACATCAGCTGTTGGGGGTTGAGGTTTATTTTAAGACTTGGAGTTAGATGTAGGAATTGAGGTGTGTACTATCCTATTTATGTGATAATAGAGAGTTTCCTTTGAACACCGTATACTCTTTTATATGTGATTTCCCATGGATAGGACAGCACATTCCATGGTTTTTGTTAACCAGTTGAGGAACACTTGCTGGAAGGAGAAATAGCCCAAATGGATCCACTGAAGGGGATCAATTCCATTATCCCTTTTGCCTCTTGAGTTATGTTTTTAAGATCGAATCACTAAAAAACTATTTTTAATACAGCTAACATGTTTTACATTAGACTAATATGCAATGCTTTATACAAAATTATAGTAATTATTGTCTTTTTTCATTGTTCTGAGATAAAAACGTGAAGAGTGAGATCAGTGTAGACGGATCTAATGCATTGGAAGTTATAATAACATGTTAGAAGCTTGTCATTGTTCAGACCACCTTGGAGTACTGAGGATTTACTTATAGTTGTTAAATTAATGGTCATTTTAAATTTGCTCAAGCTTTAGTTGTCCAAGCATTGAAATTAGCTTAGAGCCTAGTAACCCATTTAGAGTTTACCGGGTACTACAAAATAGGTACCTGCTAACCTATAGGTTATGACAAATTTATCATATCAAAAACTACTATAATATTTGCTATTAAATGCCTCATACAGTGAGTGGCAGTTCCCCTTTTTTATCTTTGATATTTATTCAAATCATTCATATGATTTTGTTAGTTGTATGTAATTTTACAATATTCACAGATAGAAAATGATACAACAGGTATTAATAATGACCAATCAATTAAAAAAAAATCCCAGGTTTTCATGAGCTGAAGCATTGCTACTAAAACTCATTGGACAGTTTCAAGTTTCTAAAACGTTTGTCTCTTTTATGTCTTTTGTTTAGTGAAAAATGTAAGTTTTTATGTTTTTTGCTTTTCATACTTTTATACATAAATAAATATAGAATAGAATAAATAATTTTATAAATTATAAATGAACAGATTTTAAGTTTTTTTTGTCCTGCACTCTTTTGCCAGTACACTCTTTTGTCATGCATGCTTTTGCACACATGTCATCTAATCACCTTTTTCAAACCTTGCTTTGACATCCCAAAGTAAATACTACAATATACTTTTGTCTAGGTTGTCACATTTAATTTGGAAATCACAAAAAGAAAACCATTATACTTTTGTCTACATAGTATTCTCTTGTCTAAATTATCTTATTAATCTTGACGTATGATCATTATGACAGTACGCTACAGTACATGTTTGTCTTCTAAATGGTGTATTGTCTAAATAGAGTATACTGGACATTATCTGAATTGTCAAGATCTGTTTAATCTTAAAATCTGAAGCCCTCAGTAAACCTCAACAATTAGTTCAAATATTTTCTTCTTTGTGTAGGAACCAGTCCAGGTGACACAGTGGTTAACTGTTCATCTCATAGCTAGTAGGTACTGGGACCGAATCTCAGTTGAGGCATGGGATTTTAAAATCTCAATACAGGCTCCAACCCGGAGTGAGTGCTCCGCAAGGCTCAAAGGACAGATGTAAACCAACTGACTAACTGGTTTATCAAAGACAGTGGTTTGTGCTATTGTAGGGATAGTGTATATAAAAATGAATGTGCCCTGCCGTATTTGTGTCATTAAAAAAAGAAAGAAACAGGATAGAGCATTTGAAACATCCCTTGTTGCTTACTGGTAAGTGTAGCCACATTAGTGTGTTGACTGTACGTTTTGTCTCTCTTATGAACAGACAGCACAGGAAACTTGAGTTATATGCCCAGGACAGCATGCTTGAACCTTAATTTGATATGAGCATGAAAATAAGTACAATCTACAAATCTGATATTGATTCTATTCAGCAAGTTTTCTTAGTGATGTATTGTATGCTGTATATATATATATATATATATATATATGTATATATATCTATACAGTCAAAAACCTGTACTGTGGGTCTCACTTAATTGAATAGCCTCTGTACAAATGGTATATAATAACCACCAAAGAAACATACTAAGTGTGTGGTTTTATGAGCAGGTGACTGTTATATACAAGTTGAATCCTATGAATTTCTATTATGAAGAGATTTGTCCAAAATGGCTTTTATAGACAAATGGCTATTAAATTCAGGTAGCCATTAGACCAATTTTAACTGTGTATGTAAATTAAGTGCAGTTAATACTCTGCATTGTGCAGCTGTTTACAACAGGTTACCAGTAATCTAAATGCCACATGCACCTCTAAAGAGTGTGTATTCAAGGGATCAAGCTATCTCGCCAAGCAGATGATCCAATAAAGAAATTGGCAGAATTAAATGTCCTGTCTATTGTCAGAATCCATATAAAAATGTTTTTGGTCATGGTTTTAGCATCCAGTTTATTTGCCCTGTTTCTAGAAGTTATGAATGTTAAAAGAGTTTAGAAATTTTAAAAGCCTGATAAATTGTTTAGAATTGGATAATTTCAATGGACCAGAATTCAAAAGAACTACTGAATTTCCAATGATCAAATTTTAAAGGACTGAAAAGCTTTGTATTTGGTTTTTTGCATGTTCTTAAAATTAACTTTTCAGTTTTCTGTGAGGCTTTAAATTAGACATCTTTGTCCATCAGTGTTCATAAAAAGTAGCAGGCCCCAGGTCAAGAGTTACTATGGGTCATCAAATTTATCCCATTCAGCAGACCCATTTAGACTATTTCTTGTTCTAGCTAATGATCCATGACTAGTGTAACAAACACTGTATCATGAGCTGTTTTATCTGTGGTAAAGCACATATAAAAGAATACTTGCATCTAACTGAAAAAAATAGCTTATGTGGCAGTAGAGGGTTTCATCTGTAGACATGGATTACAGATTCAGTGAGTTTGACACCAATTGTTGCTGATTAACCAGTGATGTAACATTCTTTTTCATTCAGAAACAAGTCAGCAAGTACCTAGAAAATAAATCCATTTTATATATTTAAAATTGCTTGAATTTGCTTGAATTTAATTTGTTGACCTCATATAAACCTGTTAAAGATCTTGTGAATGTTTACTTGACCTCTTTTTATTAACAGTTCATATTTAAATAACATCTGTTTTATTACAGATATTTCTTCTTAAATGGAAGTTTTTAGTTAGAGAGGTTGTTCTAGAGTTTTTAATGTAAGAAGAAGTTTTCTGTTTGAGTGGTTTTCAATTATTAAGTAATTTAAACCAATGCAATTAACTTCATGAATGTCAAATATTTCAAAATAACATATTTATACTGGACAGTGTCAGAGTGTGGCTGTTTATTTCCTTTGTTTGTTGAATGTCAAACATTTGGTAATTTTAACACATAGTTAAATGTTAGCTAACCTCTGGTTGGTTGTTAACTATGGTCTTCAGCCTGAGTATCTAATATCCTACAACTAGACTATTGAGAGGAACATGCTGCTTATTTCCACTCCCAGGACTAATTATTATAAAATATCTATGTTCCTTTTTCTGGGAATGTTCCTTTCCTTTGTCTAGACCAAGTCATAGTTGTCAAATGTTGATACAATACACATAATTATGTTGTCATTAAAGAAATATTTCATTTCTTTCTCTTGAACAAGACTTGGTAATAACTACAGCATTTTTCACTGTTATGTATATTATACTGCGGTGTCTTTAACATTCCTTTCTTGATCAATCATATCAGTTACCACCATCACCATCTATCACACCTGTACATTATTACTTAGCTGACACCATTGCAATTTGTCACACATGCAAGTCTACATTATTATGTAGCTGACACATGTGCATTGTAATGAACAATAGCATTACGTAGAGTTTGTGTATTTTGAGATCCCTTTGTATAGATGCACAGTTGAGCTGAGCCTCAGCAATCTAATGGTAGGACATTGGACTCTCAAGCTGAAGACAGTGGTTCAAAACTTGTTGGAAGCTGGTTCACACTTGACTGTGTCAAAATTACCAATGTTTGACATCCTATAGCCAATGATCAGTGTATTCAAGTGATGTCATAAACAAATAAGAAAAAAAGATTACCACTTGTAACATGCATCAGAGAAATGAGGAATAAGTCATTTGTGGAATCAGTCATTTGTGGTATGTGCTTATTTTCTCCTGATGTTTTTTGTAACCTTTCAAGCAGAAAAAGGAAATAGCTTTATGGCATGCATCTGTTAAAGTGCCATCTCAGATGCTTTGAAATGCTTTAGATTACACTGTCATGTTTTATTGTATCATTCGAACTGAATAAAATTTGTGGAAAGATAAATGAAAGATGTTGATGGGGTTAGAAGTTATAGCATATACTAGTATCATATTGTGGAGCTAGATTAAACTAAGTCAGTAGAGCATTCACCTGAGGTGCTTTAATCGTTGGATCAAACCCCCTAGATAAACACTGTAAGTGACCCATGATTTATATATATAAAAGGTGATAGTATGTGCTGTCCTGTCTGTGGGAAGCTGCATATAAAAGACCCCATCCTGCTAATCAAAAAGTGCATCCTTAGTGGTGGTTGTGGATTTTCTCTATGTTGGTCTATTCAAGGAACCCAGTGTTTTACTGAATATGATGATATCAAAACTTCTTGTTGGTTAAAAATGTGGGTTGATGGGTTCTTGCACATATCTCTTTGTATTTGTATGATCAGCTGTGGTTTTATTTGTACAGTTTGACAAAAATGTGGATAACGAGGTTCTTGGACATGTCTTCATACATTTAAATGATCAAGTTTTATTTTATTTCTATAATTTGAAAAAAAATAGGTTACCAAGTTGTTGAATATATATCTTTATATCTAAATTATCAAGTATGGTTTTATTTCTACAGTTTTACTAAAATGCTGGTTACTGGGCTCTGGAAATGTCTTCATATATTTAACTGATCAAATTTAATTTTTTTCTATATTTGACAAAAAATTTGGGTTACTGAGTTTTTTTAATATAAATTTGTCTTGATTTCTTGATAAGGCTTGATTTCTTGATGAGGATTCAGCTTTTATCCACAATTCAACATATTCTTTTAACAACTTTAAACAGAATTTGAACTATAAATTGAGTTTGAACCATCAATGAGAAATGAGGCCTATATGACTATCTCTGGTTTTATTTCTACAATTTGACAAAAATGTGGGTTACCGGGTTTTAGGACATGGCATCTAAATGATTAAGTGTAACTTTATTTCTTCAATTACAGCTTGAAGTAAGCCAGGTCTTGTTACATGCTTCTCTGTTTACAGTAGCCACTTGAAAAACTTGATATGATAACATCAAAGTGCTATGACAAATTGGCTATACTTGAGACTGCCTAACAAGTGTACAATCCCAGCCCAGTTTATATGAGCATCTGCTTCTCTATGATTTCCTCTTCACAGATTTAGTAATCTTATTGCCCTGTATTGCCAGGAGTCAAGAGAATCTGTCTTGTAAGCTAATATAATGCCATGGGAGTTAAAGTAACACAGATGTAATGCTAAGAGTTGAAACACCTGTTTATTGTAATGTTTTAACCTTACTACAGTTAAAACAAAAACTACTACAGTATCTGTAGTGTCAACTCAACAGACATGGACTTTATTTTGTGTATTAAAAAAAATGGTTTGTTACCAAAAATTGGTAAAAAACTAAATTAAGATAGCTTGGGAATTTTTAATTTTTTAATTTTATAAATAAAAAAATAAAAAAGAAAGCGTGCCTCATTTTTTTCATACATAGGTTAGTTAGCCAGATACATTATGTGTTGATTTAGACCTAAAGGCCTAATTGCCCTGGGATGGATTTTGTTTGACCCTGTTTTTATATGATATATTTGAAAAATTACTGATAAATCATTCAGACAAGTTTGTACTGTTTTGTAACCAGTTAGGCATTTGCTATAAACAGTTTAAATTCTGAATAATTTTCAGGCCCATCAAATAGTGGCTTCTTATTACCAAATCCACTGCAGTATAACCTGTTGACCTGTATTAATCAACCACCTGTCTTAAGGCACCTTTATTATCTAAATCATTTAATCTGATATCATTATAACCTATATTATACAGCCACCTGTCATAAAATGCCACTTACATATTTCCAAAGTCAGCTACTCTGGTACAATATAATTTGTATTACATAGCCACCTTTATATCTAAGTTATCTAATCTGGTACAGTATGACTTGTATAACACAGCCACCTTTATATCTAAGTTATTTAATCTGGTACAATATGACCTGTATTACACAGCCACCTTTTTATCTAAGTTATTTAATCAGGTACAATATGACCTGTATTACACACCCACCTTTTTATCTAAGTTATCTAATCTGGTACAATATGACCTGTATTACACAGCTACCTTTATATATGTTATCTAATCTGGTACAGTATGACTTGTATTACACAGCCACCTTTATATCTAAGTTATCTAATATGGTACAATACGACTTGTATTACACAGCCACCTTTATATCTAAGTTATCTAATCTTGTGCAATACGACCTGTGTTACATAGCCTGCAGGTATATTTTTTTATGTATTTAACTAGATATATATACTGTGGGCTGACTCCTATGGAATGTCTGTGTTACTCATCAGCTACAAGACAGCTTTGCTGGAATTTAACAACCTATTTATTGTGTTCTGTTTTGAGCTGTATATAACAACATAGGAAGATAGACTATCTTGTTATAAACATATTTTCACATCAATAAATATTTGTCTTGTCTGAAACTGATGTTGTAACTGTCTGACTTCAGTTTCAACTGATATTATTTTAATAATTGCCTATAGCGATCCTCATAGACTTTACTGCAGAAGAAATGAGGTTGTGAAGGGATTAGGTGGGTGGGTTTAATATCACACTGAACATGAATGAATGATTGAATGAATGAATGATTGAATGACTGGCTCGCTGGCTGGCTCGCTGGCTGGCTGGCTGGGATTTTAATGTTAATGTTAACTTTGTATTCAGGCCCTTTCTTGGGGTACTGTATGTGTTGTGATATGTGCATATGCAATCTACACAAAAGAACTGCAATTGGAAATTCTGATGAACAAGTTGAATAAATACAACCAATAGCAGGCATGGTGGAACCAAATTAGGGGACTAACAGACATTGGTGGGGGGGCTAACAGAGACATTGGAATGGGGGGCTAACGGATCTAGGCTTGATGCATGGAATTTAAAGTGGATATTAAGTTATACTTAATTCAGAATTATTGGGAGGTGGCAGGACTAGAGTTCCCAGCACTTACCCCCATTCCACTGTGCCTGAAAAGTACTTATGTGTTTTAAGTTCTATATATAAATCAAGTAATGTTTTACATTATATGTAAATGGATATAGTGTTTTACATTGTATATAAATCAATATAGAAACTACATAAATCCTAATGTTTTACACTGTACATAAATCATGTCCTACATAAATATATTATGTTTTACTTTGTAATGTTTTACATTATATAATAATCCATGTGATGTTTTACATTGTATACAAGTCCATGGGGTGTCATAACTGCATAATGGCTGTCTGACTGCTTGTCAGATAACAGTGCTGTTTATGTATCTGCTTCTTTCTTTGCTAAATGAAATCCTTCAGTCAGACATGTATGTGATCCACTCTGACAGAAGTTTGCATTTGTCACTCAACAAAATGTTCTAAAAAAAATGCAAGAAGTGTAAATATGAGGTCATATTGTCAAAACTGGTTTTCTTTTTCTTTCACAAACTATAAATACAACTGAAAAAAATAAATAATGCTCAATCTAGATGAATACAAATAGCTAGAGATGAGTCAAATTTAAACCATGCTAGTCCCATGAACCAGTAGATTTGTTTTCTTCATTCCCTTCTCCTATTTCTTTAGATTCAGATTTCATTTATTATAATGTGTACATAGCAATACAAGATATGCTACAAAGGTTTGACTTTTAAATGTTGTATATCTGTCATTCATTTGCTTCCTACCAATATGGAGCATAGAATAGCAACATTTTTGGTTGGTTGGTTGGTTGTATTTATTTCCGTGCTTATATCCAATTAAGGTTCAAGCACTCTGTCCTGGGCACACAACTCAGGTTCCTGTGCTGTCTGTCCAGGAAAGAGGTTAGTGTTAGTAGGAGACACGAAATCTACTTCTTTTTCTATAAACAGCAAGGAATATTTTATATGCATTATCCCACAGACAGAATAGCACATACCCAGTTGTGGACCACTGGTCGGTGTAAGTGCTATACACCTACCCACTGACCCAAACTCATTAATTAACTGTCCATAAGCTGCATATAAAAGATCCCTTACTACTAATTAAAAAGCAGCCTTAGAGGTAATAGTGGATTTCCTTTGTGGGACAAAGATAAACATCAGCTGTTTACTGATTTTCATGTTTCTGTATTTTTTTCTCAAACTCAATATACCATCTCTCCCAACAACTTTATGTACACTCAACCAAAAAAGAAATGTAATTAAAAGTCATTTATTTCATAAACAATCATAGCAGAAATTCTGGAATTAGATAACCACACCATTTAGGAGGAGGTGTATGTGTGTGCAGTAACATCACAAATTCTGCACGTTTGCTGTCAATGAGCCATTACTCTGACCACCCTATAAAACAAAAATATTTCAACATGCATACTTTCTTGTTTGGTTCAGTATATGATACACAGTAACAATCTGTTGAGCAGTAATTCTGTTATTAACTTAGTATTTTTTCTATCACACGTGTTTTTCTAGTTATTGAGTAAGACAGCAGAGGAAGATGCTATGAGTGTTTTAGCAATCAAACCATTCAGTAAATGTTGCTAGTACAGTGTAAGATAAACCTTGAAGATAATATTACCAGTTTGAACATGGTGGTATCGTGGTAGACATCCTTTGAAGAACAGTTGGGAATATATTACATATACTTTCAGTTCGCATCATTTACGTTTTGTTTGTTGTTTTGAAAATGGGTTGGAAGTTTTTAAGAGTGAACATGGTTAAGTGACCTGAAGCATTGCTTTGTAATATCTGAACCATATGTTGCATTGTTTATATGTCTTGATATTGCAGTGGTTGTATGTATTTACACTGGCATAAATGACATGGTTTTACTGAAGTGAACACACCAGCTGTAAATGCATCCCCTTAAAGATTGACTGTAATGACTGCTTTTTTAATAAAGCACCTTGGGCTATTTTCCATTCCAACCAGTGGTCCACAACTGGTTCATCAAAGGCCATAGTATGTACTGTCCACTCTGTGGGACAGTGCATATAAAAGACCCCTTTCTGCTTATCGGAAAGAGTAGCCTACGTTGCGGCAGCAAGTTTCCTCTAAATAAATATGTCAGAATGACCATATGATTGATGTCCAATAGCCGATGATAAGATAAAAATCAATGCGCTCTTGAGGCGTCTTTAAATAAAACAAACTTTGCTTTCTAATAAAAACCAGCCATGATGACTCAGTGGTTAAGATGTAGCTGTACTATTGGGATCAGATCTCAGTTGAGGCAATGAATTTTTAATCTTGATACCAGCTCCAACCCACAGAGAGACTGATCCACAAGGCTCAATGTGTAGGTGTACACCATTTGCACCAATCACTGATCTAAACATGTTTATCAAAGGCCATGGTATGTGTTATACTGTCTGTTGAAAAACATATAAAAAAATCTCTTGTTACTAACCTGAAAGAGTAGCCTATGTGGTGGCAATGAGTATTGTCTAAAGACTGTGAGTTGCAAAACACCATATGTCTGATACTCAATAGCCACTGAATAAACAATGTGCTGGGGTGTTGTTAAATAAAAAAATTCCTTTTAGCAAAATGTTTTGGCATTTTGACATTTCACTGGAGAGTTTTGTACACATTGCAGTATTTTTGGTATTCCAAACATTTCTAACTTAGTTTTTTTGTAAGAAAGTTTGGAGTCATTCACAATTTTTGACATTTTTCTATTGATACAAAATGTACACTGGAGGGGGTTGGAGTCACAGCCAGTGTAGAAATATATATTAATTATTAAAATGTTGCTTTTAACCACCCCCACAAATTTGGGGGTAAGGAGGTGAGTCTGAAAATGTGTGTGCTTTGTGTGAAGAGGAAAATGTTGAGCATTATGAATGTTTTTTTCATTTATAGTAGTACATATACTGCAACAGATGAAATTAAATTATTTAATTTATAAAGTGAATAACAATCCTGTTATTTTTATTACTGTAAGACTATCTATGCTGAAGAATGAATCCAATAAATGTTTAGATGATGGGAATGGATCTACTTATACAGTATTTGTAAAAGATGGCATGTCCTACCATAACAGTTATCTTAAGCACAACAATTCATTGTCATGCACCAGCTCCATTAGTGTAGTGGTTATGTTGTTGGTAGGTACCGGGATCAAATCTCAGTCAAAGGATGTTTTTCTTGATACTGGTTTCAACCCAGAGTGAATGATTCACAAAACTCAAAGGGTTGGTGTATGTCATTTGTCTTTGGGAAAGTGCATATAAAAGATCCCTTGCTGTTAAACAGAAATATTAGTTTTGTGGTAGTAAAGGGTTTCCTCTGAAGACCATGAATCACAAAACACTTCGTCTGACATCTAATAGCCACTGAATAAACTGTACACTGGTGTATCATTAAACAACCGGTTCTTTCTTTGTTCGTTTTCCCCCAGAATGATGAAATCTTGCATTCATGGTCAAAACATAGGTATTGCATCAGCCATCATTTTAGTATGAGTCATCAGAAAAGGCTTTTGTATAGAACGCAGGGCCATAGTTGAGAATTTTTATTTGGGGGGGGGCCAGATAAATTCTTGGAACAGACGAGTGTCAGGTGCCCAAGGCACTAAGGAGGTCTGGGGGAAACTTTGAAATCTAGAGGCTCTGAAAATCCATTTCCAGTCATTTCAGGGTTAGATTTTTAAACAGTAAAAAAGAGTATTTTCTTTTAAGTTTGTTTCTATTGTTCTTTATTGGGATTGTTTTATTTTGGGGGGAGTATCTGGCCACCTTCACACCACTCCACCCGCTAGCTATGGCCCTGGAGTACAATGCTTATAGGGAAGACATTTTGAACAATTTTGAACATTTTAATTACTGTTGGTTCAGTGAAACTCATGGCACTAACAGGAAACAGAAAGTTGCATGCTTTGTTAAGGAAATGATGCAGTTAATGATATAATTTGTTTTACCATATCCTGTTTTTGTTAAAACTGAACAAAATATGTGCTTAGGTTCTTGTCAGCTGTATCTATAAAGAAATATTTTAAAGGGTTTGTCAGGATTTATTTTTTACAATCCATTAGAAGTAATATCGAGTAACTGACAAACATTAGTAAAAAAAACTCACTCATCAGTCATGACTGCAGATTAAACTTTGGCAAGTACCTGTGAATCTATATGTACCATCTATATATAGTCTTTAATCTGAAAGACTCACAGCTGGTAGGTATTGGGATCAAATATCAGTCGAGGCATGGCATTTTTAATCTCTATACCAGCTCCAACTGAGAGTGAGTGCTTTGTAAGGCTCAGTGAGTAGGTGTACACCTCTTACTCCAACCATTAGTCCATCACTGGTTTATTAATGGTTATGGTATATGCTGTCTAAGAGAAAGATCATATATTCTGCTAAATAAACAGAGTAGCCTATGTGGCAGTAACAGTTTTCTTCTAAAATACCACGAGTTGCAAAACACAATATCTTTGACATCTAATAGACACTGAATAAAACAATGTTTTAGGGTGTCATTTGTTGTGAAACTGTATAACTAAGATAACCTGGTGCCAAAGTGAACTTTAATGTGCATTGCACTAAATATTAAAATGATACAGTTCAGTTATAAGAATATATTTATATAAATAATTAATTAATTAATCTTTTAAAAATATATAATTAAAGGCAATGATCCCAAGATTCCCCAACCTTGACATTGCCAATTTGATCTAGGGGTAAAAAAAAAAAAAAAAAAAAAAAAAAAATATATATATATATATATATAAATATATATATAAAAGACCACCCAAAAAAAAAACACCCAACGACAGAATTGATCCTATTAACAAACATTAGT